>JASSUY010046939.1:0-16486 GCA_032466535.1 Forpus xanthops | reverse complement strand
TATATATAAGACCATGTAATTAGAAGAATGTTAGCTGCATAAATATATTGGTATAACTTAGCATAAGTGTTAGGCCTAACTGCAAGTCATGATGAAACTCAGCAAAGAGTTAAAGACAGACTGTTCTTGGGCAGGCTGGAAAGTCCTGAATATTTGCAGGGTCCTGATAAAGGAGGAATGAAGGGAGTTACACATCTGCGGAAAGTCCCGAACTTGTCAGAAGTTCCTGTTGTCAGCAAGATATGGATCCGGAAGTAGATGGTAAAAAAAAACATCCAATTAACAATTGGACTTGTGCATGTGGACAGCAGCCGTTAGCCAATAATGAGTAGAATAATAGTGTGTGGACAGCTAGTGTGTGTGTGTGTAACAGCGTATAAATACGGGTTTGTAGCGTAATAAATTGAGCTTGTTCTATCACTCATATTGAGTTGGCAACTTGCTCCGCCACTCCCTCTTCGTCGGTCACCACGGGTAACCCTGCATCCCCATACCCCATATCATTTAGACAGACATCATATATGAAATGTTACAGTTTTGGGGGAGATAGCCCAGGCTAATGGATAGACTTCTGAATTGGAGAACACAGATATCTATATGACTGATTTAGCCTAGCTTTTGTGGGAGTTTCAAGCTGGATATGCCACTTTTACAGGCTTAGACTACTGAAGGAGCTGAGAATAATTAAAATACCATCTAATCTCACGATAGCCTTTCAATAATTACTTGTGCTTTATCAGTACCATTGAGGGAAGAATAGCTTTCTTAGCAATGTAGTTCTGCAGAAGGGTAACAAGGAAATATCAGGCCTCATGTTTTGATGTAACAGTGCATGATAACATGAAAAATGTCCCAAGTGAGGTTTTTTAGTAATACGTTTATAGAGTGCAGATGAAAAATGAAGTAATACAATGAATTATCAAGAAATGTGGATTTCAAAAGCATGTTATGCTTGTGGTTCATGAATTATTTTAATGAAGCTAATAGTACTGAGATTTGAAATTTACAGCTTATGTTGTAAGATAGGGAAATTAACTGCATGATTGACATGAGGTAGCGATCACTGAAAGAAAAGAAATCAGTGAACCTGTTAAGTATTTTTTTTAAGGTGTGTATGCACATTTCTATGAATATACTATGAAAAAAAGAAAACCATAGAATTTATGGCAAAACTTTTTTTAAAAGTACAGATTTTTTATGGAGAATGATGTTCAGTAAGAAAGAGTCAGTTTCAGTTGACTTTCTGATCTGATAAAGTATGTCATGTAACCTCGTAGAGATCCCATTTTACCATTTAAAGAGGGAAGAATTTCATATTTCACTTTGAAATGACATTTAGACGTTTTAATTAACCTGTATTACATAAGTAAACTTCCAGTCCTAATTGAGTTTACTGCAACTGAGTTTTTTCTCTTCAGGATTCTTAGTCCAAAATGTCTTAGTTTTAAAAACTTCATCTAAAGTTGGGATGTTGCACTGTCACCTGGAAAATTTAATTTTAATCCCTGTACCAATAGTACCATTACCAATTAAGCTTTAGAAACAATAGCATGTTTGAGTATTTTTTAAATAAACCATAAGTATTATAAGAAGGTTGATATTATTTTTATAAATACTTTATTGTGGCTAGTAATGCTTATTTATTTATTTTTAATCTATTAAATATTATGGGACTTGTATTTCTCTGGAGATACCAAGAGGTATTTAAAATGCAGAGGAAAGAAAGGTTCTAATGAAGTGCAAGAATCTCAGTAACTGCTCTGGAGAAATCACTTTTCTGTGAAATTGTTATCTATACAAGTCACTACTGGACAAGAAGTGCACTATTTTAATTAAAGAAGTTTCTAAATACAAATTAGGTATCTTTAGGATATAGACTGAACCCATCTAATCTACCAGAATTAGCTTTTTCATATCTCCTATCTTATTTGTATCTGTGACATACACAAAGCTTCTAAGATAAACAGGTGCACTTTGGTAGTGTATAATTTTTTACTGTCAGATGTATTGCATTGGAAATGTGGTCTAGATCTCTTCTTTGGGATCTCAACCAGGTTACTGATTCCTAGGGTGTTTTCCTGGACATTTAAGTCAAGAACAAAGCCATTTTTAAAAAGTACAGGTTCAACTCCTGCAGTGAAACCCAGCATCTGGAGCTGGATTTGGCTCAGGCTTCCAAAAGGGTATGAAGAAGGCAGTGACTTTTTCTTTTTTGCTCCTGCTGTTTTTCTGTTATAGATTACAAACTGGTTCTAAAGAGTTTTTCTTACTTTTTGTGAAGACAGTAGGTAAATAATTTCTGAAAGGATTTGAAGTGGGAGAAAAGCTACTTTTGGAATCATGTCACTGGCTATAACCTTGCTTGGGACAGTAAGAGCTGGAGACAGTTTTCTTTTGAAACCTGTCCATTGGCAAAGTGAGCAGGTAATTAATTGTAAGGATTGAGATTGATCCTTTATGAAAGATTTGCAGAGATGAGATTTACTTCCCCAGGCACCTTTACTTACACCTTCAATATTAATAATTTAAAAACAAACAAACCCACCAAAAAAAAAAAAAAAAAAGGATTTAGTAGTAGTAAATCTGACCTTGAGTATTTCCATCCTCATCCTGCACCACTGGCATCTCTAAAAAAAACTTGGTTCTCCTGAAGGCTTGCTCACTGCTCAGCTCACTCTGTGCTTGGTTTTCTGTTATAAGCATCCTGTGGGCTGACTGTTGTCAGTCTGTCTGGTTGCAGGGGTCTTCAGTGGGGTTACAAGCTGGAATACAGCTGCATAGGAGAAGCTTTGTAAATAGGGCCTGATTCCTGGAGCTGTGGTTTTGAAATGGCTCGGTGTATCTGCTGGTGCCTCCACTCCATCCATTCCTTGATGCAGGTGTATGTTCTCTGCTGCCATCTGTGCTTAGTCATTGGTTTGAAGCAGCTTTGGTTTTGTGTTCTTTCAGTATTTCTTAGGATGCTCTTCTGAAGTTGTTTTCTAACTGTGAAATTCGCAGTCTATGCTCTTTCTTTTCTGTTGGCTTTTCTTTTCCTTCTGAAAAGCTATGGTGCTCTTTATCCTCAACATTAAGGTAGGGGATGTGCAGGTAATACCCTTTACTAGTTTTATAACCCTTCTAGCAAAACACTCTGGTGGTTTCAGGGTGGCAGCTCTTGTTTCCAAAAATGTAGATATAACAGGACCATCTGTGTTTGCCATCTGCAGTACATTTCTTTCTAGGATCTGGGGGTTAGTTATGGGGTTTCCAGACATTCCTACTGCCTGTACCCTGAGCACAAAGGAGACAACAGGTTTGTAACTATATCACAGATGTGTGTAAGCCTAAACTCTTCAGCACATTTTCTGCTGTTACTGGACACAGCCTGCTTGTGTCTGAACACACTCCATCTTCTCTCTAAGTTGTGTCCAGCCACTGATCCTTACATTCCTTTCTACACAGCCAGCTTTTTGCTGTTTATACTGAGGTGCTGACCCTAGCAAAGCAGCCAGGTTTTGTGGAAAAGAGCCTTCCCTGCAACTAGCCAGCCTTTATACACTTGGAAATGCTTTCAGTTTCAGATGTTTTGAGAAGGTCATGAAAGGGTTGTGTGGGTTGTTTTTTTTCTTCCCCTGAAGAATTGCTTAATTTCTGTATGTAACAATATTATTGCTTACTTTCCTAACTTTTTCTTTTAAACTTGTAACTACCATTAAATGAAATAATGAATCAAGTTACTTATTCATAAAGGCAATGTAAATACATGCTCTCCGCTGTATTCCAATAAAATAAGGCTGTCATGGATTATTGGCAGTAAATTATTTTAAGTTATATATTTAAAAGTAAACAAAGACATATACATGAACATATCTTTGATCATTTTTTATGAAGCATCTTATTATTTTCTTGTATCATTGTTATCATGAGATCTGAAATCTTGATGCTCGTATTTTGATTTTCAGTGTAATTTCTATAGCAGGTGTTTTCTACTTAGAAATTATAAAGTTTTCTACATGCACTGCTCCCCTTTCCATCTTCCCAGACTGGCTCAGTTCTGAAAATATCATGTATATGTTGTCATTTATGGTGACGGAATTATAATTCTTTTCTTTGGGTTCTGCATTCCAACATTTGGCTGTTGAAATGTAATTGGGGAAGAAGAAGGGCAAGCAGTCTCAAAAAAAATCCTCCTTTTTTTTACAAATCTGTAGAAGCTGTTTGCTAGTCTGAAAGAAAGTAGAAATGGTTTTCAATTTCCAGTGTGCTGTTTATCTCTATTTGGCAGAAATGTTGAGGCATTAGACCCAAGTATCATCAAGCTGATATGTACATATAGAGTATAAAAAGAACTAGAATATTTTGCAGCTGTATTAATTATTTTTCCACAACACCACCCCCCCCCCCCCCCCAACATATTTTAGCACCTGAATCCTGCTCCAGTAGATGGCAGAGCTTTCTCTCAGTAGGGATGCTGGGGAGGGTCTCTTCATGAGGGACTGTACTGAGAGGACAAGTAGTAACAGGTTCAAACTTAAACAGGGGAAGTTTAGACTGGATATGAGGAAGGAATTCTTTAGTGTAAGGGTGGTGAGGCACTGGAATGGGTTGCCCAGGGAAGTTGTGAATGCTCCATTGTTGGTGGTGTTCAAGGCCAGGTTGGACATAGCCTTGGATGGCATGGTTTAGTGTGAGGTGTCCCTGCCCAGAGCAGGGGGTTTGGAACTAGATGATCTTGAGGTCCTTTCTAACTCTAACTATTCTATGATTCTATGATTCTGTGATCCTAGCCTGCTTTCTTTAATATAGGATACATTTATGAAATAAGCTGTAATTGATCCCTTAGGGTCTTTCATTGACATTTTTCTTCTTTTTGGATGGATGGAGACAAGCTTAAAGAAATGGTAAGATCTTGAACAGCTTGAATAATTAAAAAACTAATTAAATATGGGTGACCATAATCTCCCAAGTGCTGATACCTTTTCCTCTTCAAAGAGAAAGAAATCTCGTAAGTTACAGACTTGTTATTTCTTTCTTATTCTGAGAATTCTGAATAAATTTTGTTTCTTTTTGCGCTGCTTAACTTCAATAAGCCTCTGGCAATACACCTGCAACATACCAGTGATATAAGAAGGTTGAAAATTCTGAGATGTGTCTTTCAATATTTAATTTTAAGATTCTTTAGGACAGCAGTCTGTAAATATGGTACAAAGTCTGAACCACAAAGCACAAGAAGTGTTTGCTTTCTCTCAGCATGTCTTGGTTTATACTAATGCTTCATGCTACTTGTTGCAGTTTTAAACAGAAGATATTTTTGGACACCTAGACTTGTATATCTACAGTTGTGTTTTTAAATACATTTCAGGCTTTTTCAATGTAGAGCCACTGACTTCTGTAGGAGGTGCTAAATAGTCTAGCACTCTGATGACTAAAGATAAACTCTTAGCAACCTAAATTTAGGCTTCTCATTTTAAAAAAACTTTGGACCAGATATGTGAACCCAGAAGAATGAGTCACAATAATTCATTTCAAATTCCCTGGCTCTTGTGGCTCCCCAGACTTAGCATTTATTCATACAAATTGTTCACTGTTGCAGACAAATCACAAAATATGGCCAAGTGCAATAATTCTGCACCTGAGCATTATTTAGTTCTGCTTTGTTAATGTTGGCAGCGCTTTGCTTTTCCTCTATATGTTACAGCTCCTGGCTATTTTGGTTTTGTCTGAATATGATAGAGGGATAAATAGGGAGAAAATTTGCAAGTTTTTGCCCTCAGTTTTATTACTTCTAGCTTTCCTAATAGTTGCAATTCTTCATTTAGGTGATCACTGCCAGCTTTAAAAAAATACAAGGGAGACAGTTACCAAGGGAGAAAATTTTTCATGTCACGCTTAAGAGAGGATTATCTTGTCAGATGTGTTGTTCATCTCTTCTGACACCAGCAATAGTTAATTTCCCATAATGCTGTTCAGGAAGATGACGATAAATCCTGCTCTCTCTGTTGACTTTTCTGTTTTGATTTCTTTGTGGTTTCTCCTTAGGGATTTTTGTCTCTTTAAAGGAGTACACCGTGTGGACATGACAAGTAGATTGAAGTGTGTATGTTGCCCACAATTTTCTCTTAGGTTTTCATAGGCCGCACAACTGCTTAGTTTTAAAATACAATTGCTTAGACAAGTAATTTATGCACAGTTTTTAAACAGTATAATTAAGAGTATTTTTTTTAATTGTTGGTGTTGGCTATTGAACCACGTTTTGGTTTGGTTTGGTTTAGTTGGTTGTTGTTTTTTTTTTTTTCTAAGATCAGTTAAAGGTACTCCCTTTGCCTATGTTAAGGGTGGATAACCTTTATTATTGCAGCTTTGTAAGTCCTGGGTGTTTATTCTAAGCCAGTCATGAGCGAAGGCGATTCATCCCACCTGATGCTAAATATCTGAGAGGCTTATTATGAAAATTATAAGGAAGGTGATTGATGATGATCCTGCCCAATCCAGTACCACAGTCTACAGGGCCCCTCTGTACCTGTGTAATTGTTTTGAGGCCACATACAATGAGCAGGGTGTGGAAATTACCTTGGTTTTAAAAAACAGTGACCGTATTTTGTTAATCTTTATGTTTGTTTGTTTTAACTGGGTTAATTTCAGTGATTCATAGGACCATTTATAACACAGGGATAAGAATATATTTTCAATATATAAGGTCATATTGGTGCAGAAGAAACAAGTGGTTGAAGGCAGAGACATTCAGAATTTTGTGTAGTGAACCGCCTCCTGAAATATGTGAGTGCACTGGGACTCTCCTGATTTATTAGGTGAGATGAATCCACAGTAGCTGTTTAACTGTGTGTTAAGCAGGACATTAGCAACATTGTTATCTCTGTAGTGTACGCCTCTTGATGCTTGATACTGCTTTGCTATACTATAAAGTGTCTTGATGTGAGCTTATCTATGTCAAACAAAGGGGTTATAAACTTCTGTGTATATTGCCAAATCTTTCCACTGAGGTCCTCAGTACTGGTCGTGCTGTCTATACTAGCAGTCTTTCCCAATTTTAGCATCTTAGTGAACCATAAATGTCATATATGTGTGGATAAATATACTGCCCGATGAGATGGGCTGTTTCTTTGTAATAGTGATTATCTGAGTCCACACCAGGAAGCTAGAAAAAGCATCCATGCAAATCATAACTTTGTCTTATATAAACATGAAGAGAGGATGACTCATGAACTTCACTTGAGTGTCTCAGAGTAGCGTTTTGCATTAAATAGGTTAGCTAACAGTTAAATTATAGGAGTTGTAATGAGGCTGAGGCAGTATATTTTGGAAGGCATATTGAAAAGCAGTCCAGCCTATTTGGGTACATTACATATATCATGAGGAAGTTGAATCTCATGAACTGTGTGTTCTGTGTGCAATTGTTCATCACAGGATTCCTTATCTTGTTGATGTACCACCCTACTCCAATATGCTTTTGTGGTACATCTAGGGAATATCTTCATGGTACAGGGTAGTTTGGTTTATGTACTAAAGTCAGAAAATGTGACTAGCACCAATAGAATACTTCCAAGAAGAAACAGTGGAAGAGATGAACTACACTGAAACAACGCCAATAGCAATGAAGGCAAGCAAAATGAGCTTTATAGTAACTTTTAATATAAGCTCTTTCTGGAATATATTTCACTTTTTTTATTTTTTTTTTTTTTTTTTTTTGTAGGCTGTGGAAACCAACCTTGCATCAAAGGATAGTCACTGGGTCTATGTAAATGAGGTAAGAAAGTCAAAAGAGATAACATAGCTTGGTACATTCAGTCATCACCATCTTTTGTTTTGTATGTTTGACACACCAAACTGAACATGCACTTAGCATGTTTGCTTTTTGAATGGTACAAGATGCAAACTCTGTGGTGTCATTGCTTGCTTGTCTCAGTTGAATTGGCATATGTTGAATACCAAAGGTCAAAATAAAGCTTCCAGAATACCTCACAGCAGCTGGGAGGCTATTTTTGACTTCATGTTGACCCTACTGTATCACTTCCTATTTAGGAAGCAAAAAATATCTCAAAAGAAACCTCAAATACATGCATCTATATCTGGCAGAATCTCACCCTTCACTGCTATGGAAGCCTGCACTCAGATACCAGGAGAGGAAAGAGCACTCAAGCTAGTTGAAAGCTTAGATTGTTTGAATATGCATTTACATGATACAAAGTTTTTTTTTTTAGTTCAGAATTGTGTTGGTCTTTGGCCAGGATCCAGGATAGCACAGACTTGTAGTATTTCCTCTCTGCGGCAAATGGTGTTCTGCCCCACTACTATGATTATTTGTTTTACCTTAGTACCATGATGCCCTAATGGGAATCAGTGCAGACTCATATTTAAAAAGCAATGGAAACCTTGGAATGTTTTACCATATATGGTAATTGATAAATCACTGGTTGTTCAGGATAAATGGCATTATTTTATGTATTTCTGGTTTTAATAATGATTTGTTAAAAGAGTAAAATATCTAAGTTAAAAACTGATCACTGTTTTATTTTCATATTATGAATGCATGGCCTCTAATTTAATAACTAATTCCTTTTTTTTAATTTCTCATTCCTTTATTTTCACCTAGCTAATAATTTTTGATAGGCTACTTTTACTAGTAACTACAAATTGTATTGTGTGGCATTAGAAAGGCTCTGTAATTAAATAGGGGTTAGGGAAAGTAAGTGAAATCTCTGCTTATAAAGGCTTTATAAATTCTTTCCAGTCCTTGTTATATTTAAGTAACTCCTGATTTGTCAACTGTAGTAATGACCCACTACAAAATATTAGCAAGATGCCCAGAGACTCAGTGTTTATATTTGCATAAAGATAATATAGTTCATATTTCCTTAACCACTTTCAGAAAGTGAATGTTTGTGAATTTATTTATGCTGTTATTGTTCAAATATTAAAACTTGCTTCATGCAGCCTGAATATGTAACATCACAAACAAAAGCCTTCAGCAGTCATGCACAAACATGTGCATGATTACACAAACACATCAAACATGGTGTCAAGTCTGGTTTTATTTGGGGATTTTTTTTTTCTTTTATGCCTAAAAGAGAAGCTATGGTAGCAAAATGTAAATCTAAAATATAACTGTTTAATGAAAGATATTAGTGGCATACTTAAATTCAAACAAGCAAATGTAGAAATTTTTCAAATTCATGAAATTTTGGAGAACTCTTTTCAGGCAAAAAGAGGAGGAAATGTTTTGGTTTTCTTTTTTATTTAACAGAAAAATGTTGGTCATTGTGTGCTTAAAGCTACTGTATTTGGTATCTACATGGATGTATATGTAGAAAGATAGAGTTTCCTTAGGTTTGTGTCTTATTTAATAGTGTGCATATCCCCATGCTAGCAAGAGGACAGACTGACCGTGCTTTCTATGTACATATTTCCAGCTTGTATCAGTGAAAACTGCATGCATGCTTGATGGAAAACATGTTATACCTTAACTGGATGTTGATTGGAGCTGTAGTTTGCAAAATGGAATTAATTTTTTAATCCCAACAGTCAAATCAGCTTTTTGATGCAATTCCACATGAATAGAAAGTCAGATGTAGTCCATTCTGTAAATGGACCAAATACTTAGGTAGTTCTTTTTTCTCTCCCAGGCAGATTGAGGATCTTATACTTTTCTTTTTGCTCTGTGGTCTGTGTGACCTAATGATCCCATTGAAAGGAGAGGTACAGGGCTAACTGACCTTGAAAGGGGCAGTAACAGAAACAGAACACAATGACAACTGTTTCCATTTACATTCCTTGCATGAAGAGCATTAGGTTGTAAACAGGTTCTTTAGGCCTTTCTCACTTCAGGGAAACCTTTAATGGCCTGGAACAGGTTTGACTGCTGAGGTCTATTGATCTTGAGCACCTTCTCTCAGTCTGCTCTGTCTCCTGCCCCTTGTCAAACCAATGAGAACTTGAACATTGGACTTACCATGCTATAATAAGAATGACTATATAGCATGGTATTATTTCAATAAGAGATTATATTATTGTCTTACTTGATTTAAATCCACTTTGCTCTCTCCATATTAACAATCCAATAAATATTTGGGTTAGGTTTTTTTTTTTTTTTTTTTGTTTGTTTGTTTTTTTTTTTTTCCCCTTTATGTTTCCATCCCATATGACAGGATAGGAGTTAAGTTTTAGAGTTCAAACATATTTTACCATTCTTATGTTATTAAGTAAGCAACACCACCAAGCTTGTGATGAGCTAACTTAAAACTCTATGACTGGTAAGCTTATTACAGCAAATGAGCTTTCTACAGCTGTACTGTCAAGATTCTGTATTTGCTAGTCTTCAGTATACCAAGTCTCTGTGCTGAGTTACCTATTCAGTTTGGATACCATTGGAGGTACAAAAGGACTGATTCACCTTTAGAAAAAAATTAGTGACTTGTGAGTTGAATTTATTGTATGGCATTGGAAGGTGAAACATTGCATGTCAAGTCTTTTAGGATAATATGGGCCTCTGCAGGCAATATTATGCCTTTACGTATCCTCTTTGAAGCCAAATTCATAAAACCCTTGCTATTTTAAAAGTATGTATTTATACGTACCTACTTTTCTCATTTCAGACATTTTACGTTTCAAACTTGCGGAGCTGTCAAAAGTAGTGGAGATTTGAGAGAGAAGAAAAAAGAAATGTATTTCTAATCACCCTCCCCCATTCAGATTTATATTTATCATCTTCATTTTTATTCATATACTGAATCATTTTTAGCATTTGTTTTTTTTGGTATTTTACCTGAATTCTGAGTTAATTCTGAATTCAAGTGCTGAAGTGGGTCCAGAAAAAGGGCAACAAAAGTGGTGAAGGATCTGGAGAATAGGTCTTATGATGAGCAGCTGAGGGAACTGGGCTTGTTCATTCTGGAGAAGGTTCAGGGAGACTTTATTGCTCTTTACAACTGCCAGAAAGGATGTTGTAGTGAGGCAGGGGTTGGTCTCTTCTCTCAAGTAACCAGTGGTAGGACAAGAGGAAATGGCCTCAAGCTGCACCAGGGAGGCTTAGATTGGATTTTAGGAAAATCTTCTTCTCAGATAGGGTGATCAGCCATTGAAACAGGCTGCCCAGGGAAGTGGTGGAATCACCATCCCTGAAGTGTTCAAAACTGTGTAGATGAGGCCCTCAGTGATGTGGTTTAGTGGTGATTTTGGCAGTCCTAGGGTAATAGTTCTACTTGATGATCTTAAAGTTCTTTTCCAACCTACCTGATACTATGATTCTATGATTTTTATTCTTCTCTTGCATTTCTTTGTTTTTGGTACCTGACATCAAGCATCACTGCCTGTTTCTCCTGACAGTTTTCATTCTCCCCTTCTCTTTTTCTTCCTGTTTGGAGAAAATGCTGTGCATTGCCCATGGCATATGTCTATGGGAGATGCACAAGAGCAATACTTGAAACTGAATTTGTATGTGATTGTACTAGGAGCAATGCTCTAGGAGGCTGTGTCTCTTTTTTCTTATTAGCAGCAGCAGTAAGTCTGAGGGTATAAATAGTACTATAAACCATGTTTCCTTTTTTGTTGGACACTTCAGGGTTTTGAAATTTTGCCCATTGCAAAGGGAGACAAAATATAAAAGAAATTAATTGTTCTATAAAACTAGAATTCAAACCAGAAAGAAATATTCAAATTAAACATAGTATTTTATTCCCTCATATCACAATATTTAATTATAATTCCAAGTTTTTAAGCATTTGGTTTTTTTACATGTAAATCAGTGAAGTATACAAAGCAATCAACTACTCTTCATGGAAGTGGAATGGGTACTGAATTTGACTGATAAATGAGTTATTTCAACATTATTGCATGCATCCTTTGTTTTTCAAAAAGCCTTCATTGCTATTCAGAAGTTTAATTGAAAGTTGTAAGACATGGCAAGATAAAGCGTGAGGCTACTGGTTGAGTTAGGAGATAATTTTTCATGAAGGACAGGTAGGAATGAAGAGAGTACAATGTAGCATTGCACATCCAAACCATACCTACTTGCTCTGAAGCTAAGGAGAGGTGAGGGTCAAATTTATTGAATAGCCATGTGGAAATACACAAAAGACATGCTCTGAGGAAGACTTTTTTTGAAAGTTCACTTTTGACAGAAACGCCCCAAAGACAAGAAATTGGAATAATAGGTAATTTTCATTTCCCTGGCAGTTGAAAAAGTAATGTTACGGCACAGACAAGGCTTCAGAATTTCCTATGATTGGCAGTGTTATTCCTACACACTTAAAAAGTTAAGGCAGTTCAGATTTCATTATGTCTAAGGAAGAATGGGGCTAAGGAAGTCAGGAAATAATTGGTGTGAAAGTGGTTGAGAGATGGTAGCATGCACTGTTTGAAGAAGAGGAAAGAGTGAGAAAAGGAAAATAGGGATAATGGGCATCAATAAAAAGATTGTCCAACTTCACAAGTTTAGAGAACTAGTAGTGCTTTTGGAAAGATAATAGGATGAGTAAAGGATGGCAAAAAAAAAAAAAAAATTCTGTGAAGTTCTGTGAAGATGAAGGCATAATAAGATATCATTATGGTTCCAATTGGTTATCTTTTCAGATCTGGAATCAGAGAGGAATTCTTAAGAAAAAGTGATGTAAAAAAATGGCTAAGGAGAAGTGCAAAAGTGCAGTGAAGTAAATTATTATAAAATGAGGCTGAGGTGCAAAATTGCTCATACCAGGGGTAATAAAAAGTAACAAGAAAAGTTTAGATATAGCAGAAGGTAAAGGAAAGTATAAGATTAGTTAATGTTAAAAAGAGGTTGTAATGTTTTTTCTGACTTTATAGAAATTATTAATTGTAAACAGACTGTTAAAACATACTGGAGTAGATCCAATTTATGTAGATAAATTTGAGGCACTCTACCAGATGAGAATCAATATAGAGAAGTATGGAGTACTCAGGTATGGCTACAAGATGAGGTATAGCTGGTGAGCCTCTGCAGGAGCAACTTAGAATCCTTGTGGATAACAAACAATATCAGTCAATACTGTTGTGGTCTTCCAAAACATCTATAGCTGTAAACATCCTTTGTAAGGTAAGTTAGGCAATTATTTTGCTCTGCTTGACATCAGCTTGGCCTTTTTGGAACAGTATAGCAATTTTTGGGCAAGACATAAAACAAGAGAATGCAGAACAGTTTTGAAAATTGGAGGAGAATACTCATTATGATGAATGCTCAGTAAAATACAATCTATGAGGAAAGGCTGAAAAAATTAGGTTTGCTTCCTATAAAACACAGAAGATGGAGAAAGGCTATAATATTAAACCAGGTATAATTAAAAGAAGAATATGATCCCATGTTCACTATGGAAAGATAAAAGAAATGCAGTTTAATCATCTGCAGTGAAAATTAGCTTCAGTAATGGGAAATGGTTTATGATCTAAATATGATAATGGTAGGAGCAACTTGCTTGCTTACTTTCCTCCATCTTGTTATCTCTGCCTTCGCACCTGATTCTGCTGCTTCTTTTATTCTTTGTTTTTCACTATGTAAGTCTGCTAAATATTTTTAGGTCTCAGTTTGGAAAGACAGACACAACTGTTTTCTGAGGTCCACTGGGTGTTTTCTGATCTGTACCTTCTGTTGTAGGTCTTTCAACATAGCTTTTTTCAATATAGGTACAGCAGTGATAATTTATACAAAGTCACTGAATATACTTCTGATTGAATAATTTTTTCAGTACTTTTGCTGACAAACATGAAATTTATGGGAACTGTGTCTCAGTTGATTTCCAATCAGTGTGGATCTCCATCCTTCTCCACCTACTAGTGAGTAGGCTAGAGTTACTGCGTTTTATTAGATTCTGTTAGCCAAACCCAGTCCTGGGGTAACCCCAGCATTTTGACTTAGCCAGGGATGAGCCAAGCATCATGTTTCTTGATATCAGTCATTTGAAATGGAGAAGTATATTGTAATTGTATGTAGTCTGGATAGAAAGACGCCTAGTAATGAATTACTGTCACTTTCAGTGCTATAAATATAGATTTACTTATGAGGTGTGAAAAAAAATCTGAAAACTGAAGGTTAGAGCTTCTACTTGCCTACAGCTTTTCATTTATTGCTTTTCCATTGAACTGATTCTCATAGATTCAGATTTACTCTCATCAAATGATATACAAAGCGTATTTATTATTACCATAAAATTATTTATTACCTTTTTTTTATGTTTTGTTTTGTTTTAAACACATCCTGTACCATTTAAAATAACAGATATGAAATTCAAACAATATTAACTTCCAGTTCTCAAACTGGAGCCATGGGTGTAGTAAACTAGTGAAAATTTCATTACATTAGTTCCTTGCTGTCTAAAGAAATTACAAAGAAACAGCGTCAGTAAGCTAGGAGCAAGGTTAGTTGAGCTTTGATAATTTAACTAAAGTTACTGGTGCTTTGTTGGGCTTTTTTGTTTTGTGCAGCTTTTCATAACTATCATTTCATGTGCTTTTTTTTATTTTATATATCAGATAGTTACTTTTTAGTATGGAATAGTATTTTGATAAATCAGAGGATCTTTTACTGTATAGGCACTCACTATTATCTGAGACAGACTTCTGGAGACCCAGTACAAAGTTCTTGTATCTATAAACAGAGCTATTTCAATTAAATTATAAATACATCCCTGTCAAGGTTTTTAGGAATATCAGGTAAAAGCAAGAAAAGTGAGGTAGTGCTGGATGTGTGGGAGGAAGATGAGGATGGGAGTTGGACAGGTGGTCATGCAGACTTTGATTAGAATATTTTCTGTGCCATGGAAAATGGATTGTGCTCTTTCCTTATAGGATTGACCTTTATATATACGTGTGTGTGTGTGTGTGTGTGTGTGCGCGTCTTTCCATGTGGGCTGCAGTAAAGCCAGCATAATGTTAAAGTTGAATAAATTTATCCACAGGGTGAGCTGTCACTAATATTTTTTTAAAAAAAAGCTAATTGAAGGATGTTTTCTGTATTTTCAGCAAATTTACAACTGCCCCTTAATAGATGTACGTAGTGCACTGAGGAGAATTAGAACGACCCCACAAACAGTATTGATCCTAATGCAAAAAATTCTGCATAAATTTGTAGCTTGTCTTCATAAGCATCCTTGTCCTCATTGCTGTTCAGTTTAATCCTCCAGTTTTCTCATGGATGTGCTTTCTGGAAGGCTGTTTTGGTTCTTTAAATGAATAATGCCATTAAAATTTATAATTTTCTGTCATTACCTCTAGGAACATAGAAATTGTAATGTGAAACATAATTGTCTCATTTTGCAATTTGTGTTATGATAGTTGAGGGCAACTAGAGCAGATTTAAATATTCCCCTGATCCATAATGCAAGCTAACTGAAGTTCTTTGTGTACAGATAAATAAATAGATAAATGAATTCCCCATATGACCAATATCTGTGTGCACATAAATAGATAAATGAATGCCACAACTTCTTAAAGAGTAATCTTTGCCTTTAGTAAGCCACAAGAACAGAAAATACAGTGTTTAAAGGAATACCCCTTCAGTGTTGAATCAGGTAGTGAGAACTACTGTTAGTCTGGGTGAATAGTCTTACACTTATGTCTATCTACCAAAATATTTAAGAGCTCCCTAAAACATTGGGAATAGCTAAATTCTTTCCCTTAGTAAAGGAAAAATCCAGAATAGAACTTAAGTCAAAGAAAACTCTTTTTCTCCCTCCAACCTCTTTCAAGAAATTCAATACTTACAGATCTGAATGCCGACTGCTATTAAAGGTGCAAAGCAATAGAGTTAGGCTCTTTAGCCTTCCTTAAAGCAAATCGCTGAAATAAGCAGAAGCCATCATCTATATTAAGTCAAGATTTACCCTACATTGCAGTAGCAACATCAAGCGATCATGAAAGCCAAAAGGAGGGCATGTGATAGGGAATTTTGGAATGAGTGCTAGCCTGGCCATACCAGCTGATAAGCTCTGCTTAGAATACAGCATTCACACATGGCATCAATGGCAATTACTGTGTGCAGTTTTGTGCTGTGTAATGATCCAAGGACAAGATTGGAAGTTTGGAGTATGTTTGTTTGGAAAAAACAAAACAAAACAAAAACCAAACCTCTTGGACCAAATTAAATTATTTACTTAGTTGTCAGTTTCACAGTGTAAAAAATATTTTCATATAATGTGCAGGAAAGAAAATGCATTACTTTAAAAAATATAACTAGATGAATAGACTTTAATTGTAAAATCAGTGTGAAATGTTTTTTCCCTTGTGATTCCCTTGTAGCTTCAGGAACTATTTTTTTGGGCATACGCTGTTATTCTGAGGGATGTAAAAGTAAGAGCCAGCTTCACATACCCTTTTTTGGTTTTTGTGGGTTGGTGTTTTGGTTTCCCGCCCGCCCCCCCCCCCCCCCCCCCGTATTTGTCACAGTCAGAATGTAAGGGTTCATCTGCTCCTACGCCAGGACTGTGTTTGGCAGTGTTCAAGGCCAGGTTGGACATAGCCTTGGGTGACATGGTTTAGTGGG
>JASSUY010046938.1:27626-54940 GCA_032466535.1 Forpus xanthops | reverse complement strand
AGGAGGAAGCAGAGACAGGACACCTGACCCAAACTGACCAAAGAGGTATTCCATACCACAGCACATCATGCCCAGGAGGTAAAAAAACTGGAGACAGGGACCCAGAAGAGGAGGAGCAATGCTCGATCAAGCTGGGTATCGGTTGGCAGGTGGTGAGCAATTCTATTCTCTTCCCTTGTTGATTCCCTTATCATCAGTGCTATTGGTGGCAGCAGCAGTGGTTTACGTTATACCTCAGTTACTGGGCTGCTCTTATCTCAACCCATGGGAGTTATGTTCTTTCGATTCATCTTCCCATCTCCCTGGGACAGAGGGGGAAGAAAGAGGGGGGACAGAGTAAACAAACTGCATGAGTTACAGCTGGGCTTAAACCATGACACAGGGCTAAGCAGGTTAATTTTCAAATTCAGGTGTCTTTTTCACAATGTTCTAGCTTATTGGATGAGAAGGAGTGAAACGGATTTTGGGTTACAGTTTCCTTTATTTCTTCTTGCTACAATGCCAGTCAAATTGAAGGAAGGTGCTGCAGTGTGTCCAGCTAGTAACGGCATGCTGTAAGCTTTGGTCATGTAATTGCTGAAAAAGTCAGGCTCAGAAGGAGATAATCCCATCAGAAGAAAATGTTGGTGATACAAAAGTAATTTTTGTCTCTGCAACTACTGCAGAGAAGACTTAAATTTGATTCTTCATTGTGATGTTTGGCAATTGAAAGCTTTAACAGCAGCCTGGTTATTTTCAGTATTAAAAAAAAAAAACAACACCTTGACTGTTTAGTTATAAAAGTGCTTCTAAACTTGTAAAAAAGGGACAAGTTCGTTGCCTGAAATTGGCTTTTCAAGCTTTACCTTGAGTGCTTGATGAACTTAAGACTTTTGGTTAGAGTGTTGTGATACAGTAGGTGAAGTGCTAGTGCAGTGATTATAGCAGTAAAACATATCTACAATACAGAAATATTTGTCTTCTGTATTGGCTTGGTTAGGTGAATAAAAATACCATGAATACAGCATATGTTCTTGGTTTTGTTCACCGTATCATTTCAGCATGATGAAAAGGCTGCAGTTCGGCTGCACAGAAAAGCTTTTAGGCAATATTTGAGTAAGTTACTGTACCATAAAAGATTTTGCTGAAAAGAAAACAGTGTGCTCTGTTACCCAGGGTTACTCTAGATAGCATATTGGTGCAAAAAGCAATACTCTTTGGGGTAATAATGGCCTGAGAAAGCATTGGGCAGAGCTGTGGTACTTGTAGAAGATGGTGGTTTCCCTAAAAGTTGCAGCTTTTTTGTTCAGCAGTCATATTGTAATCATTTCTCTACGTAGAGAAGTTGTGGTATGATTTCCTGAGATACCTGTTTGCTTATTTACCATTCATTTTCCTTTTCTAAAGGACAATAGTTCATTTCCTCTGTAGTCCATATGCTGATTGTTATTAATTGACTCCTGAAACCCAAGAAAAAAAATCTCATTTTATTGCAAAAGACAACATAACATTTCAGGAACCTAGAAATTTACAAAACATACATTAGACAATACATTTCCTTAGGAAGATGTTTTGTATCTAAGCTATCAGAATTACTCAGTATTGTGGTTTTTTGGAAAGAGCTCAAAGTACACAAAACTACAAAAGCCCTACTTGAACTGCTGTTGTATGACAGAGAGAAATCAGTATTTTATTCATACATTCTGAATACTTTAATTGAGTTTGACTCCAGTAAACAGCAATTTCCAATACAGTCATTCTGGAATGTGCCGTGTTCTGTGCAACTTTTTAGCATTAGTGTATTGTAGCTGTCATTGAAATGTGTCTTTCAGAGAAGGCTGCAATATTTTGTATGCAAGTGCTGTCAGCTGTGGTTTGCTGTTGGGGTTTTTGTGTGTGTGCATGGTTTTAAGTTTTATTTAAGAGTGTGTTTGTATGTATATCCAACATCTGTTTTCTACTCTGAGAACTAAGGCGTTACACTTTATTTTTCTAAATCAGAGATTTTTATAGCCATGTTCTCTTCAAATAATCTACCAATTCCTATTGCTTTTCCAAACCCAACATCATAAGTTGCATAGTGTGTCTAGTAATTTTTAGATTTCCTATATGAATTAATAATATAAAAAACATTTTAAAATATTAAACAATAAAAATAACCCCCAGTGCTTACATATGAAATCTTGACATAGCTCAGATTCTCCAATTAAGTGTTACAATGCCATTAAGTTGTAGGTGCTTTATGTTGCTAGGATATACAGATTTCTATGTTGAATGAACCCCAAACAAAATAGGTAGTGACTCTGCAGTCTTACCCTCTTGCTGTGGCTGATGGCATACCCTGATTTACACATTCCCACTCTTCCCTTCCAATGTAACAGCCTTTTGCTCTAGTGTTGCCTCTACAGTTTCATGTGGAAAGCATGCTGTGTGTGCTATGTGTGAAGTCTTGCTGTAGACCAAAAGATCAGTTCACTGCAGAAGACTTGCTGGTTTTGCTAGCGTTATGCCTGTTGGTATTGCTTGTGAGGAACATGACTAGTTCTATCAAAAAACTTAGTTCTTCCAGACAACATTCTGTGAAAAATTGTTTTTAATGTGTTTTCAAATGTGTAATTAACCCTAAGAATTCAAGGAAACGGAAATGTGCAAAAAGCATACAGACATCTTTAACTAACAATGCACAATTAATACAATGTGATTTAGAAAAATAGGACCCAGGAGTTAATCTGTGGAATACCCTGGCAGCATTTGACCTGATTAACCAGAGTCACATCCAAGAAAGGGTCTGCAGAACATTCCACTAAACGTCAAATACATTATTTGGGCTTTACAGTGTGCCCTTTTGGAAAACTTCTGCCCCTCTGTCTCCCCTTCCCCCCATATGAAGTATGACTGTGTTTTCATGAAGAAAATAGTCTCATCAACTGTAAAGTGGATTGCGTTGGCATACTCTGTACTAACTGGTAACTCAGCTGTTTCTGAAGGAAGGAAATAGCTCCACTGACATCTGATAAAATCTTTTCAGCACTTACATATTTTATAAAATACAGATTAGCTCATTAAATATATCAACTTATTTATACCTTAAGGCCAAAAAAGAACCATGTCTTGGGATATTTTGGTGTTCTGATACAGGTAGGTGATAGACAAATTGGGCAAGTGGTTTAGAAAGGTGGTAGCCAGACTGGTTATACTCCTCACTCCATTGCATGATAGCATCTGAAGTATTGTGTCCTGCTGTAGGTTTCCAAGTAGGTGAAACACATCAACTTACTGGAGAGAAACCACCAAGATGACTGTGGGATGCAGCACATAACATGTGAAGAGAGGCAGTTAAAACTGGGTATGTTCAGACTTGAAGAAAAGGCTTAGGAGAGAGGTCATATTATCTATCTAATTCCTCTTAATGATGAAGTTGTACTGGACAGAAATAATGGCCACAAGTTTTAGAGCATGAGAAATACAGATTAGATGTTGGGGGGAGAAAATGGCAGCAGTTTTCCCCAGGGAATTATGGATTTTTGTCTTTGGAGATCCTCAGAACTCAAATTCACCTGATTAGACCTTGCTTGAGTTACAGGGGTTAAGCCTAGAATAACTGAGTCGTGATTCTATTATTCTTTTCAAAGTATTACTAAATGGTCTAAATGACTGGTTTTTAAACTGAACCAGTGAAAGGACAGAATATAACCTAACCTGACAGTCTTCTTTTGTTGTGAAGTATTAGATGATAGCAACAACAACAAAAAAAAAGTGGGGATGTGAAATACTTGTCTCCTTTGAGGAGAGATGTTTTTGAACAACATAGATTGCCCTGAATTTGTTCTTGATTATGTGGTTTGTTTAAAGGTCAATGAAATTCTTTCCTCTTAACCCATGTTGCTTACAGGAAATGAGGACTGTGTGATGCCTTTAGTTTTGTCTACCATTGTGTTTTAAAGTAGAGATAGTTATTTTTTGTAAAGTTGGAAAGAAATTCCTTACAAAGAGTATGAAAGTGGCCTTGGAAAAAAAATGAGAAAGCTTCCTCTTGAAAGAAACAGTTTCTTTTTGAAAATAGTATCCTCATGCACCTTTATTGAGTGAGGTGATTTAAGTAAATTTAATTCTTTTGATTTTTCACATACTGTACTCAAACATTCTTTAGCTTTGTGATGTTGGAGTAGCATTTTTTTCAGGTGTGTACTCTCAAACGTCTTTGGGCTTAGTGTTTTTTGAAATGTAGAAGGTTCCCTAAGGAAGTCAAATCCACCAGAAGCATTTTCTTTTCACCTTTTTTGTTTTTCTTCTCAACTCCTTTTTCTCGGGAGCTGGATGATCAGATGGCAGCTTCTGAGGCGAAGCAGGAGCTGGAGTTTGCTCTGCATGATCCAGTGTTTTCAAAATCTGATGAAATCTTCCTTCTTGTTGTCTGAAGTCATATTCTACACTATGGAAAGATGAAGAGATTTAAGGTAGCAAGTGAGAAATTCCCTCAGTAAAATGCATGTGGAAAAGATGAGAATAATTTGGCACTATTCAGTATTAGACCCTGGTTAAAACACAAAGTATATAGGTTGATGCTTTGAAAAGTAGTTCATCTCTTAATTTTTCTAAGAGAAACCTTTTTCTTTCTTTAAGATCTCCAGCACTGTGTCCATGAAATGAGACAAAATTTAAGGGAGTTAAAAATGAAAATGTATTAAGATGACCTTTCTATGGTCAGGTTTTTATACTGTAATGTAACTCAGTCATAGGCTTGGCGTGAATTCAGGAGTCTCAAGCACTTTAAATGGAAATGTCTCCACTAGGACCAAAAATATATGAAATTACGTTAATATGTGAGTCTTTGAAATAAGTGGCATGAATTAACTGAAAAGTAGTGTGTAATTCACTTTCTCCATTGAAACCCATAATTATTATTGGTGTCAAATGGGAGCCAAGGTGTCTGTTATGGAAGAGCAGATCTGTGCAAGGAAGTTCAAGTAAGGTTCAAATTGACGCGGATAGTGATTAAGCCTGTCTCATGCAACAAGCAGCTGTACTGGTGCGGTATGAATTTGCTTTATTTCAACCACTTTTTCTAGACAGGAGAGTGGGAGTTGTATAAACTCTGTTTGCCATGGAGGTTTTAGCTGGCAGAAAGGAGAGATAAAAGGAGCTGGTTGCGATTTCCATAATGCAGGCTCCTTGGGAGGAATAAGATATCATCAGAAGGATATAGAGATAATACAATGAGGCTGTGAGCCTCGTTTGGGCACTGAGTAGAAGAAATGTGTAAAATTAGTAAATATACGTAACTCGAAACCCTATTAATTGTGTGTATTTGTATGTATATAGAAATCCTTCAACATTGTTGAGTAATATGTTAAAATTAACTAGAAACTTGTTTCCCTTATAATTAACATGATTGGGGGGGTTTAGTAAAATAGCTTTGCTCATGAAAGGAAAGTAATAGGATTATTCTAGTTTAGAACTGGAGAGTGATCTCTGGACAAAGAGCTATATGTAGTAAATAGAAGAAATTGATATAAATGAAAAATTTGATCACTGTCTCTTGGATTTTATCGGACTATTGCAAGAAACTGCACTTAATTTTCAGCAGTCCAGGTCACAAGCCGGACAATGAAATGTTCAGCTTATAGCATACGTAAGGAGAGTATCTGCTCATATTCTTTTTTCAATTCTCTTCTTCAGTGTTTCTAATTTACTGTTGGAGAGGCCATCTCTAGAGGCAAAAGGTCAGTTCAGTCTTTGTTTAATACTGTCCCTTATATGCCATGGTAACAGTGGTTTCAGTTGCTAATTGTATTTGTTCATTGTGGTACAAACATTTGTCTTGCAGGATGTAGACAGAAAGTCCCAAGTAATATTGCATAATCCTGCTGGATAGTTAATAAAGCTGAATTTACAGCCACTGTTCTATATGCCTGAAAAGCTTTTTATTACATCACCTATAATCCGTGTTTGGATTGACATGAAATGAATGTATTGCTTGACACAGGGACTGCTTAGAATGAGCATGATAAAGACGCTTAGGTGACATTAACACAAAAAAACGAGAGCAAGATGAAGCACCTGGTTTAATAATTAATGCCAACAGGGATGCTATGTTAGTGGAAAGAAATGCTTGTGTGGCTCTTTCTGGCTACATAAAAAAATGGAGATTGTATTGGATTGTCTAGAGCAAACCCTGGTATCAATAACTTGTTTCAGGATATTGTCTAATGAATATTCATAGCCACGTCTGTGGAAGGTCTCTGTAAAGTGAAAATTATTATGTTTCCTTGCTGTCTCTGGTTTTGCCTCTTAAAGCTAGAAACTTTTTTGGAGGAGCTATATTCACTTGTATGTGTTCTATTAATCTTTGCACTGTAAGCCTCCAGGCACCATTATCACTACAAACTACCTAGTAATCAAAAATGCACACCAATGTTTTGTTACTTCCCCTGTTCTTTAGTTCAGATTTTTGCGCTTGTTGCTCAGGATCTTTTCTGTATTGAAACCACATAAATTAAAAATGCAGGGGACACATCCTAGTTTATGTTCTGAAGGGAGGAAGCAGTGAAAGGGTAGCTGGTACAGAAATTCCTATAGTTGCCTCTGTTTCTGTGCAGCCAAATAAAAATGCACAGAGATGTTCAAAGTCAATGACCAAGTGAGGAAAATTTGTTTTGTCTGGGATCTCCCTTTTTAAACAGATTCAGTCTATGCTATTGGATAAGTCATGTTACTTCCTGAATACCTGGAGGGCTGTGGAGAAGACTAACACATTTGACTCAGAGCAGATGAGGTGTTCAATTTGTGACATGGCAATTACTTTACTATTTTGTTACCAGAGGTTTAGGGTATCGGTACTCAACTGAGTTGTATGTTGGCCACAGGTTCCGGAGCTCTGTTCAAGCTTGACTTTATCTAACAAGCTATTAAGCTTATAAAAGTTTTTTAAAAAATTGACTCATGTAGATAATACAGAGTGAAAAACACTTCCATGTGGATATGACCTATTCATTATATCCATAAAAATTGCAAACTGGCAAAGTTAGTGGTCCACAATATCCTTTGAACTAAAGGAAAAGTTTTCAATCTAAAAGAATAGTTCTCTTACCCTTTATTTTTGTAAATGTAATCAAATAACTGAAGATGTGTGCTTTCTGCCTCATGACTGAGGTTGCAGAGAGTAGATAATGTGTTTCTAGGTTGGCAGATACCCTATAAAATGCTTGCTGAGTGCACAAGCTGCATATGTGGTATAACCAAGAGTTTGTACTTGCTTGATTTTGGCTGATGCCTGCCAAGCTGGGGACTCCTGCAGTGTGTCTGTATATATGGAGCATTCAAAGCACATACAGCTTCCAGAACACTGAACTACCAAGGGTTTTGGTCATAAGAGTTTAACGTAAACTGCAGCTTAAATTTGGAGTAACTTACACTCAGGGTTCACTCCCTCAAACTAATTGCAAATAAACATTTAGTGCAGTGGCAAGTGTGGCAGTTTGGTTTTGGTTTGTATGTAAACATGAGCTGTAGCTTACCGGTATTGGAGAACTGAGTGTTTGTCTTTTCCAAGATTTACAATTGTTAGTGAAATCCTAGCTTTAAGAATGTAACACACAGGGAGAACTTCATCATCAGAAATTGCACTGAGGTTTTTCAAAGCATGCTGATAATAATAATGCTAGGAAACATTACTGGGAAATCTGTTTGAGTTCTCAGAAGTACATCTTTCAAATAACACCAGGATTCTTTTCTACGTGGGAAAACAAAACCACCTCACTCGTATCACTTGTTTTTTTGTTAAAAAAACAGGTTTGGAATAATCGAGATATTTTCTAGCTGTTTGAAAGCATTCTATTATACATCTATGAGATATCCAGACAACACAAACTGACGCAAAGGAGTTGGGTACCTGTAAATGATACATGCGGTGTTCTGGCAGGTGCTGCAGTTGTTGAGGTCTTGACCAGTGTGATAGAAGTTACGCCTGTAACAGACAGTAGTTCATGTTGTCTATTTACAGCTACATTAACAGATCTCTGAATCTTTCTTTCCCACCTCATGCTGGTAAGATTCTGGTTGTTGGTTCATGAATACTTATGAAAACACTTAGACATGCAACTGCTTCCTGTAAATACTTTAAAGTATTTGAATATCCATGCTTTTGGTGACTTGATCTGATTTTTCCCTTATGCTTTCCATTTTTCCCCGTTTTTATGTTTCCTCACTTGAGGTAACCAAGTCAAACTTTTCCTGCTGAGAGTACATGAATTTGGAGTGTTGAGAAAACAAGGAAAGTAACCTTCATACTTCACACTAACTACAGTTCAATTATGTTTATGATGAACAAATCTGCAGAAGCAGTTTGAGCTCTGTGTCTTATTGCATCTGAAGGGTGAGGAACATTTTGAACAAGTTTTACTTGAATTACAGGAGTTCAGTTTGTACCAACATAATTTTCTGATTGCTTTTGGACCTAAAGTAGAGGCTCTTCACATGTGTTATTGTACTACTTCCACAAGTGATCGGGATGTTCAGTTTTACTTCTAGATGATTCTAGCAGCATTGGTTGAAGCTTATCATTGAATCTCAGTGTGACACTGACCGATATTCGGCAAAACTTTTGGTTTTAGCCATCGGGGAAATGAACAGAAACAGGCTCTAAATATTGCTGGGTCATCAAAGCCTCCTTCACTTCAAATTCTCTTTGTAATGCTCAGATTTTCGAACGTCATTAAAAATCATCCACTTTCAGACATATGTGCATGTAAGGGACAAGAAGGGAGCATTATTTTCCTGTAATATCCTGCAGAACTGTAGTTGGGCATTATTTGTATGAAATATGCTATAGGCAAGTGATTGTTTAAGATTGATTCATGTATTTTTCTTCTCACTTCCTGCCTTGAATCTTGCTTCTAAACTGAACTTTGGGGTTTTGGTGTTTTACAAATGGTTTTGCCTATTTATTATGAGTATGTCTGTATGGGTTTGTCTGCTGTGTCTAGGTTTGTACAAAGTTGGAACTAGAAAACTGTATGGGCTTTTCAGATAGAGAAAAATGACTAAGCACAGTCCTCTGAAAAAGGGTAGTTGGAGCTGGATTATATGGGGAAATGCTACATGGAATAAAAACATATGGAGTCACAAAAGCTAACAGAAATATTTTCACCTTAACAGTCAGATGGACTTTAATGGTTAATGCTTCCAGGAAAAAAAAAGGTACTCTGTACAGAATGATTTCACATGTTAACATGATATATAGTGTTCTAATTATTTTAATGAGTGTAAGCCATCCGAAATGCAAGGAGGTCATTTCAATTCCCAGATAAAATACTTGGAGAAAGAAAGAATCCTTCAAAATGCATTTATATTTCTTCAGAAGCTGTAAAAAAATTGGGGCGTATAAAATTGTGCCTTCAGTTAGTTCTGTCCTGACAGTTCCTGCACTGCCACAAAACCCTTTCCTGTCCACATGGGAACAAGTGCAAATATGGGTTCTGGGTCACAGGAGCAAGTCACTGTCATGTTCTGTGCTATTTCTGTGCAAATGAATCTACCCAAAAATCTCCATATCAGTACATTTTGCAGAAACCACAAGAAGAATGCTGCACTGTCAGATTTACTCCTTAACTGCAGTCAGTAAATACTATTGATGCACATGATCTGATTTTAACGATGCAGTTTTACACACAGACCAGTGGTGCATAATGAGTACTTTAGATGCCTGAGTAAATGATGACACAGATTTAATGTTTTATCCTTACAAAATAAAGTAAAATGGAACCATTGTTCTCTCAGTACTTTGACAGATTTATCTGGGATTTTTTCAAAGGCAAAAAGCATTTGATGGATAAACTATGTTATCATAAAACAGAACTTTAAAATGTATCCTAGCTATATTTGCTGTAAGTAGGAGCTGCTGTTCATGGTTTGGAAAACATTATTAGGATATTCTAAAACCTGTATTGAGCCTAGATATATTTAAAATTCTATTTCAACATTGTTCTATGAAGGTGTCCAATCTTTAGGAATTATTTGCATTTATAGTAGTAATATTATTTCTGATGCACAAATAAGTTGCATTATTAAGTTACATAAATAATGCTGGCAGTGTTGGTTATAGTCACTGTGAGAACAGGCTAAAAATAAATAATAGGTCAGAACATCTCATGACAGCACAGAAAGCAGTCATTGACACCTGAGATTTCATAGCAGGTTCTTGCTACCTATCTCTACATGCTCTATGTTCATAGTTTTAATCTCTTTTAAGCACCTACCTCCATCTCCCATGAAATCTTTCTGGCATACTGGAGCCCCTGAAGTTTACCTGTGCCTGTTTTGAAGGCATACCCTGTAAGCAGCTATGGTGTTTCTGGTATCATGACATACAACTAGCAGTGTTGGGGAGGTCCCAACTGTCTGCAGAGGCTGGGCTTTAGCTGCTAATCCTTTTACTTGCTTATGAAGACAGTAGTAATGTGTTGAACAAAAGCAGAATTTTGCTGACAGAAACCCTTTCAGCAGTAGGACTGCTTTGGCACTAAATGCGTATCTGATCTTACTAATAAGAGGTAGTTTTCTTGCCAAAGATTTCTATTATAATACATTAGCCTGTTGGGCTTTGTTGTTCTACTGCATACAGATTTTAGCTGGATCTCAGGTGTCAGTGGCTTTGTATCTGACGCCATGCCATGAATCTAAATAAAGGAGTTAATAAACCATATCTTACACTGGGTTTAATAATGGTAGTATCAACCAAAGGCAAATTATTAAGAGACTTGCTTCTCTGCTGTGGTACTAACACCAGAAAAAGGGTGTAAGATACCATTTTGCAAACTCATCTCTGAATATTTCAGAAAAGGGTTGTTCAGTAGCAAAGGTTACAAGAATGCAAGCATCTGCTATACACTACTGCTGAATTACTGATATTAAAATGCATCATACCCTTCACTGAGGGCTCTGGATTTTTCCAGGTCTTGGATTACATTCAAAAGGACTTTAATCTTCTCTTGGTTGGACTGCAGAGATTCCTCTACAGACTGCAGCCTGCCTTGTAGAGCACAGAGTTCACTGTGTGCCAAATGGATTTGATTGAGTCCGCTAATCTCTTTGTTCGTTTGTGGTTTTATTTCATTCCTTGGCAGACAAGACTTTATGTGAAATCCTTCTAAACAGCTGTTGCATTGGGAAACAGCTGGCTGGGTAAAATTGTTCTCCATTTCAGAACTACATGTCAGAATACATTTTGACGCATTACTGCTGGTCATTGACATTGTTGTGTGACCATCATTTGTTAATGTCACACAGCTGGAGTCTGGCTTGTGCTCTCCTGTCTGTTGATAGTCTCTGAGGAAACAAGATGAACTGTGATTTGATGGAGATGGGAATGGAGCAGGTTTCTTACTGCTTTCATCTTTGCTGGCTACAGGTGTCTCCGAATCACTTCTGTCTGCTTCACAGGACTCAGAATGAGCATTACATTCACTGCAGTTACTGGAATTGAGTAGGCAAGGGTATGCTTTTCCAGAATTAGACAGTAGCATGCTGCTGTCATTATTTCCATTGATATTTATGACAGAAGAAGAATGCAGTGAATTACTTAAATTCGTGGCTGTGTCTGGTGCATCCATGGAAACATTGCTGTCTTGTGGAAAACTCACATGTATGTATTCAGGCATCTGTGTAGAAACAGTTGTCTTCTCTGATCCTGAGAAATCATCAGTCTGAATAGATCCATTACTTTGTGCTTTTGATGGTTTTTGACTTAAATGACCATCCACCTTGCTCTTCTTAAACCCATCTTCCAAATGATTAGTTATTCGTAAGTAACAAAGATCTGTAGACATCGTGTCTTCTTCAGAACGACTGCTGTTCAACTGGATAGAGTTTACAGGCTCACTTGGCATCTCTGTTAGTGATTTGCTGACGGTGAGCTTTTTCCTTTTAAAAACTGGGAAGTGTTTCCTGAGGCTGGGAGATGTTTGTATGGCAATATTCTGAAGCCCCTTCTGAGCCCTTGCAACAGGTGGAGACTGATGTAGCAAAAAATTGTGATCAGTTAATATTTCTGTATTTCTAGCCGTGAGTGCTATATGTTGAGCAGGGTTAGGATCCAGGTCATTCTTTGCGTTCACCCCATCATCCTTGAATCTGACTTGCTGAGATTTGCTCCTGCGGTGCTGTGGATGTCTTATCAAATCAGCTGAATCCAGGCTGTTCCTTTTCAGGAGCACTGGGCGCATTTTCATGTTTTGCTGAGCCATTGAATCACAATTTAAAGTCTGTAAGTAACGTGTTTCTTTGCGACCCATTTCATTTGTCATTTGAACTGAATATTAAGATTGTTCCTAAGGTGCAAATGAATGCTTTACTCTTGAAGAAGGTAAGCTGTTCATTCCTCTTATGTGTGCTTTTGACTGACATTCTTTAGGAATGCCCTTTCAAATTTAATTGATCAAATACTAAAATAAAGAAATTCTGTATCATATTTAAGGAAAGATTTCTTGTAGCAAGGGAGTGCAGAAATCCATGTGTTGTGAAGCTAACATAATCTTCAGAGTACAAAATTACATAGGCTGTTATGCTTACAGTTAGACAATTGAAAGGTAAGGTTGGGTCTATGGCTTTCCTGATGGCTCTTGTGTGACAGTCAGTTCTCCGTTGCTGATCCAGCCTGGTTTTATGATGGACCAGTCACATGTGCTTTATTTGCTTGTTGTTGAAGCAACAAACATTATAACTTTTGGGTGTATTTTCATTTCCGATGCATAGTTTTCCTAATGAAATACATCCATTAACGCCAAGCTGCATTACTTTCTTTACAGAGAATTTTTCTTCTTCAGCCATCTTTTAAAAGTTATGAATGAAACTAATCTTCCCAAACAGTTAAGCAAAATATAATCAATTCTGACCAGGTAAAAATACAGCATCCATTAGGTTTCCATGAGAGAAGTTATTATTGTGCAAATACAAAGCCAGTCATATCCAAGGGACTGTTTCACTTGGGAAAGTTCTGTAAATACTTTGGCATCAGGAGAGCGGTCCAGTCTGAAGAACCAGCAAGTGCAGAATAGCAGGAAATGTTTCCTGAAAGTAACAACAGTTGTAGATGAACAAAGTGCAAAATACTATAATTTCTTATGCTGTCTCCTTAAAATTGTCATCTCCATTGATTTTGTAACTGGTAGTGAGATACATGTACAGAAACTTAAAAATGTTTTTAATGTTGAAGTGCCTGAGATTATCCTCATATGAAATACAAAGCACTAAAGATTGATACAAAACGTTCAGAGGGGTAGTTTTCTCTTTGTGATCAGTACTCATTCTCCTACCCAAATCCATTCCAGAGTAGTTTGAACAAAACCCCAGTATCTGCAATGAATAGGAGCAGGTTTTAAGTCCTGAATTTCAAAACTCACCCTGCATATAAAATAAGCTTCCTGTATTTTTAATAAGGAATGCTAAATCTGAAATCAGCTGCTAGAACAGAATAGTGCAAAGAGGAGACATTTATGTGAAATACAGGAAAAATTCTATGGGATTTTGGATAATCAAGCATAGTTTGCTTTTAGGATTGCAGTGATTTTTAACACTGGGGCTAAATTCCCAGCATAGTGTTAATTTACCAGTAATCCTGTTCCCTGATTCTTTCATTAGCCTTGTTACTTCCGTTACCTTAGTGTATCTTTTGTTGAAGCATTGCAGAAACTTTACCATATTTAATTTACAAGAATCGATGAGATAGGTGCAGTGGGTAAGATATCTTACAGAATACAGCAAACTGTTCTGTAGCCTCCTGTAACATTCAGGCAATGTAATGTAATTAAAGTAATTATGTGATATTATTCTATTATTAAGTTTGAGAAGAAAATGAGCATTGAATGATTTCATTGCATAGAGTAATGTTGTGTAAGATACTGAGGAAACTAATATGCACAGTAATAACAAATTTTACTCTCAGGATATGCTAGCAGTAGGTCACTTGACTCACTGCACCGCTTGTTCAGTGGAAACAAGTATACACCCTAAACAAGTCAAACTGTTCTGCAGATAGAGTTCCAGTGCCAAGTTCTGAATTCTCATATTGTCCACTAATTACTGGAGGCTTTCTGTGGTTTTGTTTGAGAATGTATCCAAATACTGCAGTGGCATTCTCCATTTCCCATCACAGCTGCTGTGCTCCAGGCAGATGGACCACTTTAAAAGTTATACTTGCCTAATTACATTTGGAAAGAGGCTTTAGAAATCTAATCCTTTGTATTTTAAATACAAGTAAAAAGCCCTTAAGGGGTTTAGGAGAGCTGTCTGCTCTGTCTGTGGAGGCATTTGAGCTAGATTCCTGCATTCTTCATTTGCAAATTACTGTTTTAATTCTGTGTGATTTTTAGCCATCTTGGCATTCACTAGTCTGGGATTCATATGAATTGTTGTAATCACAGTTAAACATTAAACAAATTATTAAAACAAGGTGAAAAGTATATAGGCAGGAATGCTCTAATTCTTGGATTGAAAACACGAACTAGTGCTTTCACTGAGTTATAGGTATCTGTGTTTGGATTAACAAATCAGTGTAACATTGCCAGCGACTAAGTTTAACTAACATTTTCCCTTGCCTCAGTTATCATTCCTCATTCTTTTTTTGGTGCAGCCATTTCCTGGTCTTGTTTGCTCATTATTTCACATTGAATATGAAAAGTTCTACGGACCTATTTTATGGAAATGCTTTCAATATCTTAATTTAAGGTATTTCACTCATAACAAAAAGCACGTGTCAGTTTTCAGTTTATGTTTTATAGGAGTAATAGTATCAACAGTTTTGGTAGGCGAAATGTAGTAAGATTTAATGTGTGCCAGGGTTCCGTGACCTTGCATCCAGCTATCCATCCTTTCTCCCCATCCCTTCCCTTGGTAGCTGCTCATCAGTCCTGAGGCCTTATCTCGTGCCTTGGTTCATTTGCTTTATTAGCTGTGTGGATTCATCTCAGCCTGTTTATTCACTGGTTGTTGAATCAAGTGGTCTGTGAGGTGCTTAATGGTTAATGTTATTTTAATGTTGCCTGTTTTATGCTCCTCTTTTCAATGGCTTGAGTATGTGAATCTAACTAATAAATATAATTGCATTTTTTTCTGTAATACTTGGCTTATACTGTTAGAGCAGATCTTGAGTTTTAAAGTCTTTGCATGCTTTGCACACACACTTCCTAATGGTGAAAGTTGGTCTTCAGTGTAAATTTATTCACGCTCCAGTGTGTAATAAATTAATTGCCTGGAAAAGATTAAGGTGCAAATCTGCTACTTCAAGCAACAGTGGAACTCCTTTTCTAACCTCAAGATTTTGTTTTTGAATTCTTAGAAATGGAACATAAGTTTTAAAACATGAATATTGGCAAAAGTATGCTGAGACAGATTGATATGTATTTTTCTTTTGAGGTGCAAATCTTAATGCTGGGAAGAAAAATACTTTATCCAACATGGAAGCAATATTTAAGATCTAAAAGTATAAAAAAATTCAATCATTTAATGGCTCTGTAACTGTCAAAATTCTTAATGCTGTTAGCCAGATTTTTCTTTGTTCAGTATTCAGTCAAAGCTAACTCAAAAGCAGCAATCACAGCAAGTCATTCTAGGATGCACAATTGAGACTTTTGTAAGTTAAGAAACAACTGTGGAGCTGAGAAACTTCTTTGTTGCAAACCTGTAAGTTCTGTAAGGCCAGAAAGGGTTTCATCACAATCTGGTGGAACGTTTTTTTTTTTTATTTGTCCTAAAATATCTATTGAATATTTTTGAAACATTATTCATTTTCATTCACAGTTAATCACTAATAGATTTTTAAAATGCAGTATAATATCAGTACATACTGCCACGATAATGCAGATAGGGAAATGAAGAGATGTGTGAGGCGTCCCTGCCCATGGCAGGGGGGTTAGAACTAGATGATCTTAAGGTCCTTTCCAACCCTCACTATTCTATGATTATATGTAATTGAAATTGTCATTATTTAAAAAAAGGTAAAAAAGATCAATTGCATCTGAAGAAGTTCTTCCTCTGTGTATTTTCTTGCCTTGTCTCAGGTTGCAGTGTGCTTTGCAATTTTATTTTAGGCTTATTTTGTGTTGGAGCTGGATTTGGATAATTTGTCAGGTCAAATCATCTCAGCTCTTCTTGTTACCAAACAATTCTACATCCAGTTGCTTGTTTTTACAGTATCTGTGGCATCATTCTGCTCCACTGATTTAATGAGTGTCCCAACAACTCCCTGGGCTTCCCCAGTTCCAAATAGTGATGGGAAATTTTCGAACTATGGAGAACAGTAAATTGCTGTTCCACCACAAATCTGTAGGTCTGGTCTTGGTGCCATGCCTACCTGTGAAAAGGATGGTGAAAAATTCTGATGTTCAGATGGTGTTCTGATGAAAAAGGCTATGAAAAATTCTGATGTTCAATCAACAACTGTGTCTGTAAATAAGGGCACTGTAATCAAGCTTCCTCTTCCACCTGACACCAGTGCACATGCTGTCTTGTGTAATACTCTTTTATTGCCTATTTACATTGGCCTGTACACAGGCTTGTATACACTGCCACAGAAGAGTTCCTTGCCTGTTCCTGTATTGCACTACTCAACTGTTCCCTACTACAGTGGGTTTGGTATGAATCTCACCTGAGCACCTATGACATGAAGACCTAAGGAATAAGGGTGAACTTTTTTACAGGTCTGGCTTGCAGGTTTTGTGAAGCACATTAAGGTGGGATTAAGGTGAATGGAAAAAAGGATCTAACACAGATAAGGAATAGAGGGTGGGATGTAAGCTTCTGACTTCAGAAAGGGAATGTTTCCATGGTGGAAGACATTATAGGATTTTATCTCTGAGTACTATTACAGCAGGTCTTGTAAATTACTTCAGGTTGGTGAGACTGGGTAGAGAAGATGATGCAATATTTACTGCAGCACTAAAATGGCCTTAGCTAAGCAAGTTTTAGGAATAGAAAAATGGCTTGGCTATACTTTGAGATGATGCAATGCCATTGCACAAGATGCGCTGAAAGATAAAATGATCTTATTTCTGAATATAGTTTTCAGAACCATGATGCTTAATTCTTTTATTCCACTCTAACAAAAATAGAAGTTAACCGTTTCCTTTGAAGAGATGATGCATTCCATTGGCTGTTATGGAACAAAAAGCTTCATGGATGAGAAAATATTTCTACCTCAATATTTGTTTTGAAGCATATATTGGAAACTGTTCATACAGGGATTGCTATCAGGAGATAAGACACAAGTTAATAAATTCAGTCATGTATCTACAGTACAGAAATTGGAATTAATTTTTTTTTTAGTGTTACTTTGCAAAGACAAGTGTACTTAAAACTGAGAATTCCTCTTGAAAAGTGCTCCAGTGCCTACAGGGAGATGGATGTTATCCAAAGTGACAGGTTGGTGAGCAGGAAAGTGTCCAAATAGCTGGTTCATGACATAACATTTTGGTGCTCTTTCTTGAATAAGTCTGGTATTCTACTCTTTTGCTCATAATTGAAAGAATCCTGGGAAGTACTTGGTGTTTGTGTAAAAGTGTGCATATGTGTTACATCTTAAATTACTGTAAATTTATATCCTGGCTTTATAAATTGTTAACATGTCTCTATCTAAATGTAGATAGATATATGTAAGTAGGTAGGCTGTGGACAGGCAGATATGCAACTCTCTGTGTGTACGAGAGCAAGCTGCTACACAGGCTGTAGCAGTTTGATTACAAATGTATTAGCTCCTGAAACTTACCTCTGGAACTTTCTCTTATGCTGTCTAGTTATAGCTACTCTGCCTCTTTTAACAACAATTTTTTCCTTAATACCAATCCCAAAAGCTACTTCTACCCTGATTCCTGTGGTGGCATCTTGCTACTCCCCACCACCTTTCTGCTGGGTGTCTTATTGAGAAGGCTGCTATAGGAGATGTCTGCCATGTATTTAATATATCGGTTTGTCACTTTGCTGTGCTATCCCCTACCTTAGCTGACACTTCTAAGTGATATACATGCCAAATTTCTTCTTAATTTACAGTGCTGCCCACTCCTGTTTATTTCTGATCACAAGTAGTCAGCATCTTTTCTAGACAGCAAATAAAGAGCCCAAAACTGTCTGAAATGTCTCTTCGTAAATCTGTAACATAATCCCTTCCCATCATCCCACAGGAACTTATTTGCTCTCCTCAGAACAGCAAAGATCAATTTGTTGTTATGGCACAGAAGTAATTTCAGTGCAGAATTCATTTTTCTTTTCAGTGCTTGGCTCACTAGTATTTTCAGGAATCCTTCCAAAATGGATGTCTTCTGTTAGGCACACATCTGTGGTAATCTTTACATGCATATGTTGATTGTAACATGCTGTGATAACTTTCAGCTTTTACAGTGCAGTTAAGTAAGTATCCAGTTGAAACCACCACCTGCATGGAAAGGGATAAACAAGGGCCCAGTCTGTGGCTGTGAAATATTTCCATTCTGTTTAACTTTGCAATGTATTGTTAAAATTTGAATTCCACTCCATTGCATGCAGAGAAAATATAGCTTTAGTTTCAACTGTACCGGTTCAGAGAAATAAAACCATTTGTTTCCTGATTGGAACTATTTTATCTTCCAATAATTAAAGCTCCTAATTAATTTTAGGAGAAAGTAACATAATCTCTGCTCAAACTTCCCTACACTGGGCATGATCCTTCTGTCTTCTTTTGTGAGCTGTAGAACTCTTTGATTTGTATGAATATACTACTCTCAAACTGCAATCCAAACACTAGCAAAATGATACTGCATGCTTTATTAAGCCTCAGTCATTAATGAAATATTATCAGGATGGTTTTGAGCCCTTGAGGAATATACCCATGCAGTGTGTAGGAAGACTTTAAGTATGTAACAGGAAAGATTTTGCTGTATTGTCTAACAATACTCTCCAGTTTTACAACACGTTACTGTTTATAATATGCTGTGCTTCTGGATTTTGAAAACATAGTAAGGTTTGTGTCTTTTCCTATGGTAGGTGCCTATGCTGGAAATGCCTGGTAACATGATAGCATCTGCCCCAAGTTGTGCAGCTGTTCATTGTGGGTATTAATGAATAATTTTTGGTCAATATAACAAAACACTTGATTATTGAAGACAATTCTGCTTTTTCTATATAGGCTGTTTATTTCAGCAATGCATTCTAGGCAGGAATAGAGGAACCTTGGATAAACTCCTAAATACTAGACACAGTGATTCCATTCAAAATATGTGGGCCGCTGCATTAACAGTGCAGTTTAAGCCTGACTGAGAGCTAGAGCATTGTTTCTTACTGCAGAGCCTCCCTGCTGACCTGCAAGTATGATTTACAGGTCAGAATTGGCTCTCAGTGAACCTGTTGAGAATACAGCTAGAAGGACTGGGACTTGTCTTCTTGCATACTGTGAGAAGGTCCAAAAGATACTGGAGGCAAAGAAAGGAGTCCAGTATCAAGCCTGTATGGATAACTGAGAGCAGGAGAGAAGGGAATGTTGTCTTTATTCCAGGGTTGCTCTTAGTCTTCCTTGTTAAAATAGATGCCCAAACTGTAACTAGAGTGAATATTGTTATTCAGAAAATTTTTATGTCTATTGTTTAGAGGCTTATGTACTTCAATTTTATGGCAAGATTTGTTCTGAATTCCTCAAGAAAGAAGTTTCTGTGTTTAGGTCAGTTTTGAAACTATAGCTCATTTACCTTGTACCCATGGATGTATTTGATGAAGTGTCTCTTCTGCTCGTGTCTACCTAGATGCATTCTTTGTATTTTATTTCTTGGGTGAGTATGAAAGGAAGGGTTTGAGGGTTAATACATGCTTTTGTACATTAACAGCTGTTTCTCTGTTGAACTATGACTATGTAGGGTGTAGCTAAGTGATTTTAACACCAGGAAAAAAAGAGTATTTCTATCGTAAACCATTTAAAATCCGCATAAAATACTCGCTGAAGATGGTGACATCTACACTTAAGTTGTTTTCACCATTACAGTATTTATTTACTTTTAAAAAACAACTTTAAAAAAACAACTTAAAAAACAAGTGTACTTGCTGCAGCCCCTTTGCTTTCAGCTGGTTTCTGTATTCTGCTTTTTCAGTTAGTTTATCACTTCAGAGTAAGAAGAATGACACAGCAAAGCTGAGTCCAAAAATACTGAGCAGTCTGCTGTGCTGCAGCCTTGTAAGCATCATGTTCTTAGCTGTGATCTATCAAGAGCTCCATAACTTCTTTTGCCACATCCGTACGTGGGAGTATTCAGTAAATGTAAGGAGTCAACTATTGTTCTCACTTTTATCCCGCACCTGGATATACTGGGAGCCAGGGAAGAAACCGTGCCAGGTTCCTGCTGAAATGTACCCTCCAATGGCTTCTAGGTTTCCTATGGAAATATTGAAACCTGTGTGGAAGGGGTTTTGCCAGATTCATCGTAACAGGCCTGGAGTTTAAAATCTGCAGCTTGAGGCTTTTTTACCTGCATTCCTTCAGGGCATGGATGACATCTGAAGTGCAAGTGGCAGTATATTTCGTCCTCATGAGATGTATTTGTGTACTTAGCTGAGTGTACCTTGCTGTATCTCTTTCTAACTACTGGGCTTGAAAAACATTTTCAGTGTGAGGGAATTGATTTATGGCAGTTTAGAGACTGGGTTGCAGGAAAATGGCTGACAGTAACTGCTGGAGAGACTGAAATTATGCTTACTGGCTTTGGCAGGACCTATGTAGAGAATGACATTTCCCATAAGCTCCCCGCTTCTGGTGTGAAAAGCTGCAGGTGGAGAAGGAGTGTAGGTTGAGAGATAATGAGCTGGGGACTCCTCTGAGAAAATCTGTTATCAATTGTGATCATGACTACTTCTCAGCATCAGAGGAAACTTTACTCAGGTTTTATTCTTCTGCAGTGTAGTTTGCTAAGAGTCTAACGCATTCACATGTCTTTTCTCCCGATGTTTGCAGGATGAAGCAGTGATACAATTGTCAATAAGGCTGGTAGTCTGGGTTCTTGTATGAATCTGTTTATTTTATCATCAACCTTCTGGGAGCCAGAATTACTCATTCTGAAGGGTGGCTGGTGAGAAGAACAGAGCAAGCGAGAACACGTTGCTTATTACAAGCTCCTGCTCCATGTAATTTTGCGTCATCAACAACCATCAGATTGCTGTGGCTTGAAGAGCTCAATGACATGTATTTTGGGCGATTACAGTTATTAAAGACATGAGAATAACATGATAAAAAGCCTTTGGCCATGTTTATTCTCTTTCTTTGGCTTTGCCTTTGACAATTTTACATCAGTTTCCTACTGTCTGTAATGCAGCATTAGGAAACTCGAGGTGCAGATTTGTGTGACTTACAAGAATATGTTAAAACCAACAACACCTAGTATCCTGACTGGCTCTTTAACAACTCAGAGGCTTGATGTTGCTAATATACAATGGGCAGTGACAACAGAGGGATGTTTTGTTTTGCTTGCATCTGATCTGTTGTGCAGTGCTTCTCTTTCAAGCCATGAGAATGGACACAGGTATAGTTTCCTTCAAAAGCATTCTGAAGGCAATTTTTTCAGTCAAGTTTTCAGCCAGCTGCACTGATTGATCCATAATTCCCTGTTACTTTATTCTGTCATTTTATAGGCCACTTCTGTCCTGTGTATTTTAATGCATGCTTGTGAGGTGCACAGATTATTATGCAGGGCAGGTGCTTTTAAAAATTAATTGTACAATGATTACTGCCTAACTACTTCCTAAAAATAGAGAGAAGTTGCTTTGGAAAAGCCTTGCTCTTTGTAAGGAGAGGATTTGGAAAAAAGCCCACTTCACTTTATAATTTGCAGCCTGAAAAATAGTTTAGCCTTGCAATGGCTCTCTAAGCTTTGCATCAATGGTAGGAGCACCAGGTATTGAATACAAGCTCCACTCAGCTTCTTCCTTGGCAGATACCAATTCTAAGTTACAGCATTATTGCCATGTGTAGTACTGTTTTAATATTCCTGCTCTTCTGTCAGAGCAGCAAAAGCTCTGTCATGTCTGTGGAATATGACTGAATCGCTTCTGTGTGGAGTAGAAATAAGTCTCAGCACTGAAGATAAAAACCGTGACTGTGGTGATTTTAACTTCTGAACTTGCTGAGATCATTGTTTTCCTGTCAAATGTTTGGTTTATGGTAAATCCTAGGAGATTCAGAGTTCACTAATGTAAAAGCATCTGCGTGCAGTGTTCCACCTGTGGTCAAGGCCTAGCAGGGGCAAGAGGGTTGTGTTATTCCAGTCCAAAGGTCATCATCTTCTTGTCAATGCTCAAGATGTTACCATCACTGCCTCTCAGAAGACAGCAGTGCCTGATCTGTGCCCAGCCCACTGCTATACTAGAGGCATAAACTGGCAGGATAGTTTCTTTGTCTCATCACAGACATGACTGTGTGTGCAGTTTTTCAGCTGTTTTCCAGAGAAAGTAAAACAAGAAGCCACATGACTGCATGGCTGCAGAAGTGAGCAAAGCAGGCAACCCAGAGTTTGCTATTGAAGCTTGGGTTATCTTAGAGTGTCTTAGCAAAAAATAACTAGGTATGTAATTCAGCTTGATGTGCTTGGGTTTTGTCTTGTAAAATCAAAAAACCCAATCACAACACTTAAATGTGCTAGAAACAACAGAAATATTGCTGTTTATTCCGTCAAGATTGCAATGTTATCCTCCTAACAGTAAGTCCAGAAAAAGCTTTATAAGACAGGAATATCAGGCTCTGTAAGTGGCAACCTAAAGGCATGTATATGCTTGTGTAAAGGGAGTGACCAAAAATTTCCTTTTTTTTATTTTTTATTTTTCTGTACTTATAATGACATTTGTATTCCCACTATTATTGCATTAATAGCTTCCAAAAACCATAGGATTCACATAGTTATGTCTGCTGCAGACTGTGTATGTTTATCTTCATACATTTTGTATGTCCCCATGGTACTACACTGACTTGGACTTTAGGTTGTTTCCTCCTTTAGCTTGTCTTGAAATGTGGAGACCTCATAGCAGCCTTCCAGTGTCTGAAGGGGGCCTATAGGGATGCTGGGGAGGGACTCTTCATGAGGGACTGTAGTGAGAGGACAAGGGGTAAGGAGTTCAAACTTAAACAGGGGAAGTTTAAATTGGATCTGAGGAAGAAATCCTTTCCTGTAAGGGTGATGAGGCACTGCAATGGGTTGCCCGGGGAAGTTGTGAACGCTCCATTTCTGGTGGTGTTCAAGGCCAGGTTGGACATAGCCTTTGGTGGCATGGTTTAGTGTGAGGTGACCCTGCCCATGGCTGGGGGATTGGAAGTAGATGATCTTAAGGTCCTTTCCTACCCTAACTATTCTATGTTTCTATGAAATGCTGGTATGCCCAAACCTGTGGGGGAGCATCACTGATGAATGAGGAGGAGCCAGCAACAAAGAAATTCATTTGAACAAAGCCTAGGCTTGGGATTTTTTCAGCTGCTAACAGTGACTGGTCTAAACTACTCTGCCCGCCCACTGCCCATATCCTACACAATTCTTTCCTTAGTTTCTTTGCCACCAAAGAACCTCTTCCCTACACAGTGCTATGAAATCCTGAATAATATATTCATGAATTCAATAGAGTGCAGATGCTTTTCTCTCTCCTCCAAGATCCTGGAGGCTACATTATTGGTTTCCTGGTTTTATGCTCGATTATTCTGTTCTTCTCTAGCATCTGCGACTTGGGCTGTACAACCTGCTCAGGCCGACCTAATGTCCTGGAACTCTCTAATTGCAGCACTGTCATTTAGGTTTTTACAATGATCTGGAAGGGATAAGGAAGCCCCACTACTGTTCCGGTGCTTCACGTTTGCCTTATTCATTTGGCATCAACACATACACAGTATTATTTCTCCTCTTATTTTGTTAAACTCCTTTCTGTCTTTGCATTTTTTAAAAAGGGGTTGTAATTAGTTGCTAAAATTATTTTAATATTTCAATATCTGTATTTAGCAATCTCACAGGCTGGGGCGTTAGACTGAGGAGTAAATAAGTAAATATGCACTTTCATCTCTTTAAAAAGCATAGTAGCACATGCTTTTTTGAAAGATGTTTTTTAAAGTTAAGAAATTCAGTAGGAAAGAGTGTGTAGCATCTTGTACTGTTTATCTGGTTTTTTAGGACAAAATACAGGCAATGAGCTCTACGGTCCAGTGATTCTGGTTTAAGCTATAAAATACTAGCAGGATCCTTTAAAATTAAAACTGAGCAGAACAAGTTACCTTTTTCCTTCTCAATAAAACATGCCTTAAAAGCAGATAATGATCCAAATGGGAAATTAAGATTCCAGCTCCCTTTGAAGTTAAATAAGAGCATGAGAATCACCTCTGGCTTTCCAAGCTCTTTTGTTACTATTGTCAGCTTGCAGCCCTAATTCTGAGAGGGCTTTGTTTGAATAGGAACTGCACAATAGAACACAGAAAGCTGTAATGTAACACTCAGCTCAATGTGTTTGTGCTAAATTAGATGAGAAAAGAATTTACTTATAAAACATACCATAATGACGCCATCAAGAGGTTAGTCCTCTTATAACATCTTGCAAATTCTTTTGAATATATGATAGTAGAGAATCTACCAAATGCTTGTCCTCTCTTTCAATTCCATAGAGGTGATTGTGTATTCATTCCTATGTTAAAATGACAAAAATTTACTGGCTTCATAAGCAGCTCCTTTCATATCATTTCAATGGAGTGGTGTAATAAGGATGATTCTATATACCATGACCTAATAAGCTTTTATCAACAGTTTCTGTACTATAGTTCTGAAACTGCTATTAGATCTAATAGCATTAGTATAGAAAGGTAATCAGTGGAGGTGTAGATTGCAGTAGTTCTAATCATAATCTTTTTTCTGTATGTGTCATTAGATATATGCAGATGTTCCCACACATTCTGTATTGCAGTGACTAATCATAAAAATAAGACTTAGAAGACTGAATATTTTGGCAGAAAAGCAACACAAAGCAAGAAGTTTCTTTCTGGTATATAGTTGTCATTCCCCAAAGGATGGAAGGATCTTATAGTCAGAAGTCCTGCCAGCACAAGTAAATACCTTGATATTCGTGTTTGTTAATATGCAGGGAAAAAGTTGGAAAACCAGTTTATGTTTCAGAAGACCCACTGTAACACTGCTTTTGTAGCTATGCTCCCGTGTATTCTGAGGAGGATTTATGTTTGTGGGTTTTTTGTGTGTATGTGAGGTGAATTTTAGAAAGGATATAGTATGTTGTCAGAAAGATTGAATGCCACAGTTGCCTTTGAGCATGCGTTAGAGCAAAACCTCATAGAAACCAAACCAAAAACCCCAAAATGCCTAACCCCCAAAAATCCCACTCAGCAAACATCCAAACAAACCAGGGACTTGTCCTATTTCTCTTGTCCTATTGCCTTCATTGAGCAGCTGAGGGACAGTAACACTGGTGATGGAGCATAGGGAAGGCTTTCTGGAATTCAATGTGCTCTTCTCTTTATTGGCAAAATTGCTGTCCTAGCCTTATGGGGCAGATTTAGTGGTCAAAGTGAGAAGCTTCCCAAGTAGATATAGTTCTAGAACTCTTTAGAGCACATGTGAACGAAGATGGTTCTAGAAGTGTTTTGTACCTAAGTATGGTTATGCACTTGCCCTTACCTGTGTAATTATGTGATTGCTCATCTCCTTAGTAATGGCCTTGCCTTTTTACAGACTTTTCCATGGCTCCTCTTTTCCTCAGTTAGAAAATGGAAGACAAAAACAAGAGCTCAAATATTCCCTGATTAAGTTATTCGAAGTTATTTCTACTCCTATCTTCATCTTAGTTTTCTAATGCATGCATAGTGAATTCAGCTCTCATTGGGCTGGTGCAGATACACTAAAGCAATATTCCTTATTCTGCCAGAGCCCAGGTATCATGTGTTGACCGAATTCCCCCAAAGGAGATGTATGTATGCAGGCAATGCTCCTGTAGTGATTTTCTCTGTATATTATCACAGATTCAAGATTCTTTGGTTCTGTGGTATTAGAAACTAACACATCAGGGACATGTTAGAAGCAGAACTCCCTAAGAAGAGATGCACTGAGGAGGATGCTTATTTGGCAGTAGTCAGTGGAATACCCACAAGCAGGTTGTTCTGTAATTTGTGAGGTTTCATCCCTTCCTGTGTATACATGTGTTCCATGGGGTTTTCTTCTTTCAGAGTATTCCTTATGCTTTCTGTTAACCATGTTACCTCAGATTCATTGCACAAAGAGCTCTGTCTAAGGGCTCTATTTTGTTTTGCAGTGAGCTTTGGTTTTTAGGAATTCTAACCAAACCTCAAGATTATTTTTGTATTTAAAGGTGGAGCCCGCATTATATAGAAACTAAAAACCTAAGATATAACCCCCTGTTGGACAGTATTCAAACATTTTTCATATTTCAGATACAAAATAAGACTGCTCAGAAAGTTGCTAGCTGCTCTTTTGGTTTTACTTAAAAATGAAAATATGATTTCCGTGCACTTTGTCCCTGCTTTCATCTGTGGCAGGAAGTAGCAACTTAAGAGAACTGCATGAAGAAGTTCATGTAACACCTTTCCACATCATAGCAGCCTTCAAAACCCACATACTATTTTACCCAGTGTAAGAGTTACGTAGTTAGAAAATTATATAAGAGGGTTTTATACATGCTGTGTTACACTAACCAAGATCTATGTCAGTACATCCTCCTTCCTTGGTGGGAAAGTCCCTGTTTATGCAGACTGGATGCATTTTATATCATTGTCTGATATAGTATGAATTCTTTTTGAACTCTGTAGGTAAATTCGTATATATACTGGAGCTCCAGTGCATACGCATGCTTGAATCTATCTCAATTCTTACATTTTTCCCTAGCACAGCTGAAATCTTAAAAAGCAGAGAGCAACATTTTTATCAAGTGGCTCCTTTGGCCAGGGTACTGTTGGCAGACAACTGAATTAACAGGTCAGCTTCAGGACAAATACCTCTGCATCTCCATGAATTTCAGCTAGTTTGCTACCAGAATCTTGAGGATCCTTGTGAAAGGTTCAGAGTGTTTGGGAATTTTTTGGTGCCCCTTCATATATCCCAGGCACAGCTACAGGTTGGACAGACAAGAGATTCAGGGCAGCCCTGAGGAGGAAGACTTCGGGGTGTTGATTGATGAGAAAATGAGCATGAGCCGGCAGTGTGCTCTTGCAGCCCAGAAAGCCAACCTCATCCTGGGCTGCATCAAAAGGAGTGTGACCAGGTTAAAGAAGGCGATCCTGCCCCTCTACTCTGCTCTCGTGAGACCTCACTTGGAGTATTGTGTGCAGTTCTGGTGTCCTCAACATAAAA
>JASSUY010046938.1:0-27247 GCA_032466535.1 Forpus xanthops | reverse complement strand
TCCCTGCCCATGACAGGGGAGTTGGAACTAGATGATCTTAAGGTCCTTTCCAACCCTAACTATTCTATGATTCTATGATTCTATATTCATTGTCCAGGTCCTGAAAAGAACTTCTTCATAAACATTTATGTAATGACATCAACAATGTACAAATGAACTTCTTTCTGCAAGTTTGGCTATGAAATAGTGCTTTAAAGGAAATATTGATATTTTTCCTTGCTTTAGGAATGTGTATTTGCAGAGTGCACTGACTATGTCTTGTTGTTACCCTTCCCCACCTCCACAGACTGGAACACACCATAGACAGGTTTCACCCCATCACAGCAGTAGTCAAAACAATTTTAAGATACGGAGATGAAGATAAACTGTTATTTAAAGGAAGCTATAAATACAGCAGTGGCTTCTTAACTCTTGTCATCTGCAGCCTGGCTTTATCGTTCTTTTTACAAAATTAAACAAATGGCCAGAGTGCCAATATGATGCTCTTAATGTGGAAGGGGACAAATGACAGTTGGAAGTGCCATATTAAAAAGCTCTTTGGTGTTAGTGTCCATCTAAAATACCAGGAAAGGTACCAGGCTCCTCACAGAAAAGCTGGTCTGTTTTTTTACAGTGGCCAAAAATGTTAGATTTGAAATTAATATCATTTTAATTTCTCAGCAACTTTGGTCTTACAACTTAGCTATGCCTAAGTAAAAGGGTCGACACTGACCTTGCAAAAGGGTTATCAACCTTGCTGATTTGAGTCTCAGCCTAAGAGATGGCTGCGCATTGTCATTTGCAAATGTTTGGGTATGCTGTGCTTTTGGAAGCTGAAGTGCAGCTGTGCTATTGCTCAAAAAGTAATAATACAATAAAATCTTACGTAATTTGCAAGACAATGTATTGGTGGATTCCTTAGAGATTGCTATTAATTAATCCTAAACTTACATAGGTGATAGGTTTCTTAGTAATAGATGCAAGTTGTTGGAAAGTTATTTTTATTGAGTCTTCTTTTCTTTGTAAGACAATTGAAAAGCAAGAGGGAAGTTTCTGGAGCAGTTTTAAGCAGAGCTATTATGATAAAGCCTTGTTTTAACCATCCCCAAATATATTGCATTAGTTTCATCTCTGATCATGTAGTTGAAGTTTAATTTAATTTCCCTGTCTTCAGTGAGTGCAGATGAAAAAGAGCAAAATCAATTAAACAATGGCTTAGTTCTGGGAATACAGGAGGTGGCTCTGTTTAGTTTTAAGGAAATGAATCAGCATATAAGGCACTTATCTTCACATGTTTACATGTGAAATATATGGCTTTGAAATCAAGTATGTTATTGCCCCTTAATGAATTTGAAGTGCTCAGTTCTAATCTTTTCTGCTTATCTCCCTTGCAGCTTGTGTGTTTGCCTTAGTCCTATATAGTTGCCAATCCCATCTGGGTTTTGTTATAACCCTGGGCAGGGGACAAGCTCCAGCTCATTCCAGTCACTGTATCATGTCCGTCAAGTTCCCAGTTTGTTTCAAGTCCCTTGAAATGCAAGAGACAGTGAATAAACTGGGATTAACATTTTTAATCTTAGTCTTTGCTTGTGTTTTGCATATGTGCTTTCATTGTTTCTGTGGAATACTGACTGTGCCATCTTTAACACAGGAATGCGTGCACTGGGACACTTAGCAGGACAAGCCATGCTTTGCCAATTTGACTGACCATCTGGTTTAGTGGCAACAGGGAAACGGAATGGTACTTCAAATAAGAAAATTAGTGAAATAAACAGCCTGACAGTACCAGGATACTTGGGATTCTTAATGGATAATCTCATGGACCAGAGAAGGAAGTTTCTTCTGGTCTATGAGACCAGTCTGGAAACAAAAGTTAATTGTGGTGAAACAGGCAGTGTACTGCAGACAAAGAGGGAAGAGATGCAGCATGAAGCTTAGCAGATCCCTGAAGGCAAGGGCAGAAGATTTCATATGATACAGCAGAGCTGAGATGGGGAGTGTGGGCAACAGTGGCTAAGTGAGGAGGTGAAACACTGAGTTTTTGGTAGCTGCTCTGAACAAACTAGTTCAGTTTTCAAGCAGTGACTGCTCATGCCAAATGATTGCCTTCCCACTTCATAGGAAATAGTTATCCATAATTTATTTGTACCTACTTCTTGAAGATTAACACAATGTTAATATTCTGGGAGAAGAAGTAAATAATACAACTGTGTGTGAGCACAGACATAAGCACAAACTAGATCAATTACAGCAGAGTGTTCATGCTAGCTGGAGACTGTAGTAGTAATTCTGGAGTGGGTTTATGGCACAAAACTGATCAAACCACAAAACCTACCAGCAGCAAAAAACATTACAGAGAATGAAAAATCTTCTTTTTGCTTAGAAATAAATGCAAAGTTAAAAATAAACAAAAATAGATGTCAAAGGGTATATTCTAAAAAAGTTACTTTGCTTTTATGCCACAGTATAGACCATTCTCTTACTACTTTTATATATGTCTGAAAAAGTCTTAACTGAAATAAGTCTGGAGTTGCCTTGATTGCCTAACTTGTGACATACCTTTAAATCTTACACAACAGCTGTTTTACTCTTTCATTGTGTTATAAAATTGTCCTATATTTTTCCATCTGGTAGTCGCCTGTTTTTATAGTTACAAATCCTTATGGATAAATCATATGAACGTAAAGAAGACAGTACTGCAAGCTAAACCAGCCCAGCATGTTTTCAGTCAGAAATCAGAAGCTGTCAGTGAGATACAGAAGGATGCTTAAGCTTCTGTTCAGCTATAAAAGAAGACAAACCCAATGAACTCAATGAATGTGTAAATGGGAAATGAAAACCACAGCCCTACTAAGAGTAGATGAATCTGCTATAGTGAATTATTAGTAAGGTGTGCTCATTGGCAAGTTCCAGGTCTTTATGAATTAGGAGCTATTTCCCATTTCAGATATACTCCACACTTCTGATAAATACCCTGGGTTGATGCATAGCAGCCGATTCTTATGCTCACATTTTTGCACTTTTACAGCTAGAAACAGTACATTTTAGGGCAGCACATGCATTGGCAGTGACATCTATTTCTGGAGAAGAAACAGAACTACTTCATTAGCATTTCTGCTTATTTTTTCATTTGAGTGCTACTGTTCAGTGTTTCCAGAATAAGATGTCTGTGCTAACCTTTACATATGCCACAGTTCTCAAGGTTTAATATGGTCTTCTGAGGATGTGTGGCTTCAAGCCACTAAGGTTCTTCATGGCATCACTAAGCGTCTTTCATACTTGGCTGGTAATTTTGTTGCCCTCTGGCTCATGATGCTGCATGGGTGTGATAACTCAATGATTCTGTGATGACAGTATTTTGGGAGGTCTTCTCAATTATGTGTTCATGATTTTTACCACTAGTTGGGGGCAGTTGATTGGTTAGCTTTGCTTTACTTACATTAGAGGTAATATATTTATCACTTTTAGTCCAGAAAGTTTTTTGCACTAGATCTGAACAGAAAAAGAAAAGAACTGTTTGGCTTGTAGAAATCCTACGTCACCCTTTTTATGTGCACCATTGTTGCTGTTACTGTTACTAAGATGTGATGAGTTTTGAAACTTCTGGCTTCACCTGAAAGGGAGTTCAGAATTAAATCTATACTAAGCAGTAAGACCACTTCCTACCCCATAAAAATGTTGGACCATCTGATCCAATACAGAAAACTGACGTAATCAATGTAAACCATCATGAGTGAACACATGGTTACAGATTGTGAATATGGTGGTATAGGAGTCCTCTTAACTTACATTAATTATGAAAGTAAGTAAAATGAGCATTTAAACCATCCACTAATCTGCTAGAAAGGGGATATAAAACCCCTACATAATTTTTGTCCTTCAGAAGTCTTTGAATTATTAGCAATTATTCATGTTTCTATTTTACCTGCTTTTAAATGATGAACATGTGGTCATATATATATACACTCAGGCTCTGTGTTGATCAAGTGCTCTTTTAATGAAGATAAATGAGTGCCAACATGAAATGAAATCCTCCTTACTCCTTCCACAAGTACACCTGCATGAAGATTACCCACCCTAGAGCCCCTGAAATACTTCTGCCAGATTTGGAGTAAAGTGTGGCTTCATTGGAGGTTATTTCTGTTGCTGTTTGGTTTCTAGTGCATTTGCTTTATTCTTGCAGTGCTAGTGTTATTTGAAGTTACTACGGCAACCTGTCACCATCTGCTATTAGAAAGTATGCTGGGATTCAGTTGCTAGGTGTTGAAGTCTGTCATCTTACTCATATGACCCTAATGTTTTCAGATGTTTCTTTTCCTGTTCATATTGCACCCACAGCTAATACGCGCTCTAACAACAGTGCAAATAATTCCGCATTCTTTCTGCTTGACCTTACGAAGCTGTATCTTTTACAGAATACATTTATGATCCTTTAGATGTACTTTGTATAGACTTAACCAAAGCAGCATTTCTTTTACCTTAGCCACTATTTTGCAGTGTTTATACTAGAGCCAGCATTATAAGTCATTCAAATTTGATTCTAATTATGCTTCTTTTAAGTGGGCAGGGAGTTTGAGTGCTTCCTGACACATTTTCTCCTCCATCTCACTGTCATTTTATTACCTGTTAACTCATGTTCCTGCTCCTGATCAAGTGCAATGTTCAGACTATTGATTCCTTATTTCTTCACACATTTTATGAAGGGCTGTCAGCCAATTGGTTAATTAAGATATAGAATTCAGTGTTGTTTCCGCTGCAGGTTCTTTTATATTTGAATGGAATGTTTTAAAGTTGGAAAACATATTTTATTAAATCTCTTTGTAGCAGTGCAGTGTGTTCAGAATTATTTCTGTTAATTTTTCCATGAGTGTTGTCTCATTAGTCAACTTTGTACTTGGATACATTTACCTTTTTTTATACATTTGACCTAATTCCAGTCAACATTTTCTTCTGTAATTCACAGGATAAGTCCTAACAGGCTGAAGCACAACTGAAGGGACTTAGTTATTAGGATTCTTTCTGAAGAAGTTCACCTTCCCTGCCACAGCCTTTTTTTATACTATTCCATCCCTACATACAGTGCTTGAGTTAATGAAATGAAGTTTTGAATTTTAAGCATTAGACTTGTGTTTGTAAAGGGTGTTCGATTCTGAAGTTCCTCTGTCCATCCAGTGAAGATGCAGCCTACGTGCAGAGTGCAAGAAATTGTTCTTGCGCAAAACTTACTGTTTTCAAGCAGTTCATGCTCTTTGCACATTCCACTAAGATGTACTTATACAGCATAAGATTGAAGTGACTACATTACGATATCTGCAGGCTTCATCACAGCTCTTTATAGTCCTATATTACACTTTAGTTTTAGCAGTGAAAATGGTAATACTGAGGCTGCCTAAGTACTTCAGAGCTCTGAAGCTGCATCTGAGGAGCGAATCTTTATTGCTGGCATTGGGGGATTAGGAGGGAGGGGCAAGCTTTTAACCTATAAACCAGCTTACAGTTAATTTCTGATAGTGGAGATTGCTCGCAGGATAATTATTAAAGATCATGCAGTATTTGTGTATTTTGCTGCTTTACAGCTACATGGAAAGGATGGAGGAAGTTTTTGTAGCAAGCTAGCTTTACTGTCACCTTTCTTATCTATAATTCAGTCCCACTGATACGAATTTGAGAGGTTGGGTGTGAGGCACTGGCCACCAATATCTGATCTTTGCTTGCAGCTCTTTTCAGTAATCAAGGCATATCATCTGTTAATTATAAAATCACCATACACAGGTCCTAAGAACAGGCACTCATGCTCTGCCAGAATCACACACATAGGTAGACACATTTTAAAGTTGGTTTCGGCAAAAGAAATAATCCTCATCAATTCTGTGTGCCTTTAAGCATCATAAGACATCTGTTTAATACTTGGGAAGAAATGCTGCTTTTTTTTGCAAGAAGTGGCTGTTTAACACAAGTCTGGAAAGGCATTCTGTGTTGAACATTCAGCTACTAAAAATACAAGCTTTCTGCATGTACAGTTCTCTAACTTCTGTCAGTAATCTTTTCACAAAATCAAGACATCAGATGGCAACCCCTCCCCAAATTCATTACTGAATCCTTTGCAATTCACTATTACTTTCAGCTACACATATAATATCACAGAAAGGATTTTTTTCTGATCCATAACTGTAGAAGTGAACTACTACAGCAGGAAAACCAGCATTTCTTTTTAGAAGAGCATCCGAGAACACACGATTCCTTACCTGACAGCTTTTGGTTTACCTGCGGAAAATGTGTCTTCTTAGGCTTAAAAAGTAGACAAGCTTCTCACTAGCACTAATGTTAGTCCAAAAGAAGGCATGGTAGGTCCTTTAGATTGTGATTTTCAGTGTTTATAAGCAAGAAGTGTGCTGGGTCTGCTCACGTAGGAATAAACAAATAAAGAGCGGCGGTACAAACTGCACAGCAGTGCCATGTGGAAGGGGAAGACCCCTAGCGGCCACAACCTGCAGTTGAGGGATGCTTCCCTGCCCTGAGCGGCGACAAAATGGTTGGGTACGACAAACTGCAGCTTTCACTTGGGTGATGGGGGCCTTTCAGATGTGACGGGAGTATAAAGTGAATCGGAGTTCAACAGAGAATCTGCTCGGTCCCGGCTGGAAGGGAAATTCTGCTCTGAGGAATTCCGGCGCATCCTTTGGATCAGTGCTAAACCAGGGTCCTGAAAAATTCCAGTTAAACCTAAGCAATTATTTTCAGTGGTCATCTACTTCTTAGTCTCTTCTTTAAATAAAATCTAAGGATTTAAAGCAGCTTCACTTTAAAAACGATGATTAAAACTTCAGCAAATGAAAAGGCGTCGGTCAGGAGGATTCTTCACTCTCTTAAAGGAGAACTGCAAATCAACTCACTGTTACTGCCAGAGATCAATGTCTTTGTGACTTCCACTAAATCACAGTGAAAAGCCAGGATTGTAAATCATTTATATCTTTCAGAACCGAGAAAATATTTTTTAGGAATTGAGAAAAAGGAAGATATTTCCTTTTAAGGAAGTTTGGACTGAGTTGAGGGAGGAAGGTGCCTGAATTGTATGGAAGTTTTCCAGAGTACAATAATAGCTGCTTAAATGACTGCAGCATGTAAAAAAAATACCTTTTCTTGCAATATTTCTTCTTGTGAATAGCCCATGTTTCTAGAATGATTATCAAATATTGAGGCTAATGTACCTTCTTCCCATAAGTTCCTAATGGAAGAATTCTGGCATCACATGGCTTTTTAGAAATCTTAAGGTAATATTGAGTTGTACTTTGTATCCGGAGTTCTTGTCACAGTGTGTGTTTCCATGTGGTGTTGCATAAATAACACAATTTCCTCACCAGAGCCTGCCCCTTGCCAGGGCAGCTTTTGAATTACCTTTTTCAAGTTATTAGGATGTTTCTTTCATCTGGGCTTACAAAAGCTTGACTATTATTTCATTTTTCACACATAAAAGGATGTACCAGGCATTTAGAGCAGTTTGGCTTTAGAAAGGGCACGACCCAGTATCTAAAGCTATCTGCATGTGCTAATTTCTGTCTCGTTTTCTTTCAGAGTCATTTTGTGGCATGCATGACAGCAATCTTAAACCAGATGAACAATCAGCATTATTCAGTTTACATCGAAACTTTTCAGACAAGTTCAGAACTAGTGGTGAGTACAAAATAGCCATGGGGAATAAGAAATAATCCCCCCAAAAATTCCTGTGAAAAAGCTGTAGTATTGTTTTGGAGTTCCTTGTCTGATTCTTCCTCGAATTAAGTCTGTACAATTTCTGCCTCTGTGTCATTGTAATGCTGAGCTTGGCCAATATTGGCATCAGAGACACGAATATCACAGTTGTACTCTAGTACCAAGCTAATAATCAAGAATACATCATGGAATCTTTGAGTTATACAGTTGTAAAGAGGGAACAAAACCAACCTCTCCCCCTAAACCCACAAAACAACAAGCAACAAAATCAACACTTAACTCACTGAATCCCCCCTCCCAACATCACCTGCAATGATTGGTGCCCACTTTTCATTTTCACCATTGAGTCTACTCCTGGTCCAGATAATGCTCTAAGCTAAATGCAGTAAATGCCTTATTCTTGCAACACATTATTTCATGCCAGTTGTTTCTGTCATAATTTAACAATACTTGGGTTATATTCTAGTTTGTACCATTAGTCACTATGTTTTAGGAGATTTCAGTAGTCCCATATCTGTCCTTTAACACTCCTGATATAGCTCTTAAATAAGTCGGGGTATTGGCTAAGGTTTTGATCACGCCATCTGCAGTTTGCCATGGAGGTAATATTTTCAGTTGGCAAGATGTATTCATTTTCCTTTCTTTCTTTGAGTCAGAGTGGTGCCGTAACTGCAATACTCACCGATCTACTACTTAGGTAGCATTTGCAATTCTTCCTGTGCTTTAGTTTATTTGAAAATGCAACTCTACGTTAATACAACTTCAGCTTCCAAGCAGCTTGCATACTTGGTCCTGGAAGTTTTAGTAATCCTTAAACTACTTCCAATGGTTCTGCAGAGGGAGGGAAATAGACATGAAGGAGACCTGAAATGGTTATGTTTATTTTATTTAAATTCATTATACAGTCATCTCTAAATACTTCTAGGAAAAGTAGCAGTGTTTGGTTTGTTTGGAAACTTTGTCAGTGCCTTCAATTTTTAATTTAGAACATTAAATTTGGACTAAATGGACTAAATAAATATCCTGTATTTTTCAAATCTATTAATTCTTTATGCATAGCGAGACTGTTTTGCTAATTAATAAATAATTCAACAGCTTTACTCCAAAGTGCTAGAACTTGTTCTTTCCATTCATTTATGGTTTATCTCTTTTGAAGAGTCCAATGTAATGACTTCTAGCTTTCATTTGCAATCTGAGACTGCTCTTTTGCAGAACTTCTGTTCCAATCTTGAGCATACTGATATCAGCAGGAATTTTTTCCATTGATCTCAGTGGAAAGTAAAGAGGAAGCTTTCATTTTAGTTCTTTAATCACAACAAGAACGCTTAAACTTTGTGTCATTTGGCCACAGGCTTACTATATTTTGTTGTTCTAGGACTTCTTGATGGAAACATTCATAATGTTCAAAGACCTCATTGGAAAGAATGTTTACCCTTCAGACTGGATGGCAATGAGCATGGTGCAGAACAGGTAAAATGGGGCTGGAGAATGAGTGCTCAAATTCCATGTGTTTGTGAAATGCAGCTTGTTTCGCAGCTTACATAAAGTTTTGCTGTGTAGTCTAAGATGAATGTATCATTCCATTTGGTGAATACCAAGATCATAATCTGAAACTATTCACTGACAGGACATTATATAGCTAGCTGCTTGTGCTTAAAGTATACTTACAGTGGAAAGGCAAAACCAAATTATTTAACAGTAAAGTGGAAGTATATAGTTGGTCTCCATGTTGATAGTCAACAGAAACCAAACTGTAAACGGCCTGATGAATCTTAAATGTACAATTTCTGCACCTGGTTAGAATGTCTTCACTAATATGGCAGCAACTTCATTGTGACACAAGAGTTTTCAAACATAGGTTTCTTTCTGAACTAATACGGTGCTTGGATTGTTAAAAGGTCTGAGGATAAGGACTGAATATTTGAGCACAGCACACTGTAGGAAGTGGCTGGATCCCTGGTGCTTGCTGAAGCTCACACAATTGAGGAAATGTTTTGCTAGACTATGAATTGTATGGGTTTTTTTCATGAGCAATTACTGAAACCACAGGTATATTGCTTCCATAGATCAAGATAGCATCTAAGTAAAGTTTGTATAATCAAATATATCATGTTCCCTATTGTTTGCTTTATGAGAGTTTGCTATTAATAAGACATATCTGAGTTCTCTTCTATTATAAAATAGACTGAAGGAAATACCTTCCGGATATAAACTGTGCAGATTATACAACTTTACCCATAGCGATGATCTGTTTGCTTTGGTGTCACCATAAATGATGGGGGGGTGAAAAAGGTATTGTTTGATCTCTGTTAAGTCACATGATCTCTGTTGTCTCAGTGTTAAGATTGCAAGTGATGTACGTGAAGTTTCACGTTACAGAGATTTTTCTGCCACGAGAGCTCTTTTCAATTTATCATTTCTATATCATGGGATACTGAATTAGATCAAAATGGGAAGTGATTTTTTGTATCTCTCCAGACTGAGAATGGTTTCAGACAGCTGGGCCACCATTTCACAGATGGATTTCGTCAATGCCTTTGAAATATTGCTTGTTTGAAGAGAAAAGGAAATGTTCTTCCCTCAAGGTGTGAGGTTGTTTGGTTATTATGGGCTTCAGTTAGAAATGAATGTTTTTGGCACCAAGGAAAGGCTAGTACACAGGGTACAGGATAGGTTACGTGAGGATTTATTCCCTAATAATTGTTCCTAGCCATTCTGAGGTACTGGCTTTTCCTTTTTGTGTCTCTAGTATATATCAGAAGAAAGCAAGGGAGGCTTGGGCTGAGAATATAAAACCCATGGCTGCTCGAAACAAAACTAGTTGGTTCAATGTATTTGTTTGTGGAAATTGTGAGAAAGAGTTTCAAACATGGAGGTTTAACCGGCATCTGAGTGCGCAGAAGAAATTGAACAGCAAAGTAGCCATAAGCATGTGACCACTTAACCTTGTGGATTTATTCTTTTATTTCCTGGGTTTCCTCCTCTTATGAAATCATAGAATAGTTTGGGTTGGAAGGGACCAACCCCCCTGCAATGAGCAGGGACATCACCATGCAGATCAGGTTGCCCAGATCCACATCCAGCCTGGCCTTAAATATCTCCAGGGATGGCTCATCCGTGCCTTCTCTGGGCAACCTGTGCCAGTGTTTTACTCCCCTCATTGTAAATAAATTTCCTCACATCCAGCCTGAATTTCCCTCTTTTAATTTAAAACCATCACCCTTTGTCCTGTCCCAACAGCCACTGCTGAAAAGTCTTTCTCTGTCTTTCTTACAGGCCTCTTATAAGAATTAAATATGAGCAGGGACATGTTCTACTAAAGCAGGTTGCTCCAAGACCTATCCAACCTGGCCTTGAAAGTCCATAGATGCTGTTTATTTGAAATGGTACAGTTATGTAAATTCACTCTTCCAGTTTTATAGAATTGAAAAAGAGAGGATACTTAATAAGGCTGTTAATCTCCTAAGAGTTATTTGGTCTTGAGGAGAATATTTGCTAAGAAAAGTTACAGCAGTATAATATTGAATTTTTATATTGGATATCTCTTTGTCTAGGGTTCAAATGGAATAATATTGCATTAAAAGCTTTTCTGTTTAGTGTTCCATGATTCAAAGTGAGAACTGTGTTTCTAGTGGGTACTGATGTGGCAGTGAGGCCTCAGGTGCCTAAACCTCACTTTGTCACTCATGCACTCATGTTCATGTGGGGAGATCACGAGCCCCTCTTCTGAGGTGGGCAGATACAGATAAGATGTTCACTCCAGGTAAGAGTTTGTAAATGATACTAGTTTCAGCACACTTTTTTCTCTCTCTGAGCCAGCCTTTGGCCTATAAAGGTAAAATCTAATCTGTTGGTGCTTCAACTGGCAATTATTTTTAATGTAGCAAGGATTACACTTTAGAAGTATCAGCTTAGTACTTAAGGAAGCCAACAGTCTTCTATTGTATGTAAGCATATCAAACCTTTCATATGTGAAACTGTTTCTCTCATCTAGGAAATGCTATTAACATCTGCATTATTCACAAGTACCAGGTTTTCTTTATGGGGCAGGGGAAGTATCAGTCCTTGTTCAAAGAATATGCCTTTGGGGCTTGGGTTTCACTTGGTGGCATCTCTATTGCTTCAGTTACTGACAACAAATGCACTGGTCATGCTGTGAATTTACTCATAGTGCCTCCTAATAACTCTGACCTTTGTGGGGCAATGTGGTACAGAGAGGTTTTGTTGCTCTACACCTTACCCTGCACTGGATAAGTTAAATGAAAGTACTTAGAGAAGGAAGTCAGCATAAAAGAAAAGCATAAAAAAAATCCAGTTTAGAAGCTATTTAACAGTGCTCTGTAAACACATTGCCTACCTAAATTGCCTTGGCACTGTTTATGCTCTTTGATGATGCTGCTGTTCCCAAGATTACATAAGGTAATGAGTTATTGATCTTACTTTCATGTCTTAATTTTATGTTATACCAACAACTGGGAGGGTAGATTTTCATTGTCAGTCTTGATAGAAATCTGGTTTGGGGGTTTTTTGAGGGGATGGGTGTTCTGTGATATAGCTGGAGACTAATTTAGAATTCTAAATTTGTCCTATTAACATGTTGTACTTCAAACTAGAGAAGTAGCAGGAAAAAAGTCACAAGGGAGCAGGCTGAGGTCTCTTGTAATAACAGTGAGAGAAGAAAATAAAACCCAGACAAAGGGTTAACATAACCGTTTTGTATTCTTAATTCTCCTGTTCTGAGCAGGGGGCTACATGCATTCAAACCTTCTTACACTCTCAAGGAAATGTTTTACTTTAAGTGTCTCCCCTTTCTGAACTTGCAGAAATATTAGTTACAGGCTGTAAGGCATGTCTGTTGTGTAACCTGGCCAGTGGCAGAATGGAACTGGCACTTCTTCCCTACAGGCATTCAACAGAGCCTGACAGTTTCCCCTGGATGATCTCTTGTGTTTTGTACCTTGCAAAGCAAGTGGGCATTGGAGGAGTTTTGTTGTAGGCTGTACTGCAGTACAGGAATGTTAAATCAGAGTGCATTTACTGAGAGGCAGAGGAAAGGGAAGAGCATAACACGTGCTGCAAGTGTGGTCCTGTTTGTGAGTAAAGGTGTGATTAATAAGCAGGTTACACAAATTACTCTTATACATAAATAAAGTCAGACAGTGCATTTATGATATCAGGGATAGTTCTAGTAAATGTTAGATGCCTGGTAAAGATCAGGGGAAGAGAAAGACAGACTGACTTCTTATAAGTGCCAAAGGAAGGGAGGATGGACACATTCATGTCCAGGAGAAAATGTGGGTGTGAATTGGAAGGATGAGAGTAGAGGCCTGATTGACTAAATTTAGTCAAGCTTTGCCTTTATCAAGATGGAGCGATTTAACTCAAATTACTTTAAATCACCTCACACTAAACCACGCCACTCAAGGCTATGTCCAACCCGGCCTTGAACACTGCCAGCGATGGAGCACTCACAACTTCCCTGGGCAACCCATTCCAGTGCCTCACCACCCTTACAGGAAAGAATTTCTTCCTCAGATCCAATCTAAATTACCTGTAATCAGTTTCAGTGGATGACCATCAGGAAGTGGCTTAGTGAGCACTCTCCTTGTTTGTGTGTCCGTTTCAGTTGGGGTTTGAACCTTGCTGATATTTTTAAGAAGAAAAGGAAATGTTTTTCATCAGCACATTTCAGGGTCAGATCCTATTTGCAGGAAAACTCACATGAGCAAACACTGTAGGCTATTTTCTAACACCAGTAGTTAGGCTTTTTCTAAAACATGTTTTCATTACTGTATATCTGAGTGTTTTCATGCATCTGTTGAAGTCAAGTTTTCCCCAGCCCCTTTAAAGTCAAACTTGAAAGGTTTAGCACTACAGGTATTTGGCAGCAGAGTAGGAAATATTGCCAATTTCCTTTCATTATACTAAAAATAGTTGCTTATTTGCTGATAAATGCTTTGTAACACCCTCAGGACCTTGTTCTCATGTAGCTCACCTGTCTGGGCAGCATAACTAATTCAGCAAAATCCTATTATGGCTTCACATCAGTGCCACCTGCATCCCCAAGTGCCTCGCTATTGCTCACACTGCCAGGAACTAGAGATCCTGTTGGTATCATTAGATCATGGCCAAGTGGTGAAATGAGGCAGAATCAGTTCCTGCCTGTCACCAAGCAAGGGACTACAGGGATTACTTTTCCAAAAAGGACAGCAGAGTTTTTCATAGATCATCTGTGAATGGCTCTTTTAAACCTGACCTTGGAAAAGCATGTTTTCCATCCTGTATGTATATGTGTATCTGAACAACTGTGCTTTGGGATAGAAGAAGTCCTCTCAGAAGTAACTGCTTATAATATTATCCTGTGAATCTTGACAAAATGTTGCTTTATGAGGAAATGGTGTTTTAAAGGTGTAGCCTCAACCTTTAAGTAAAAACAATGGATGTTAAAATGACATTGAAATTTTCTGAAGAGAAAACCTGCACAGCTGTATACCAAATTAAGCCTACTGTGTAAGGATAGTATTTATAACAGAGGTTTGGAGAGAAGGGAAACTGAACACAATTGGCAGAACATAGGCAAACATGCATTTTACAAGCAAGAAGTTTTAAGTATTTATGGGAGATATCTATAGACTGTATTGCTACTACCAACTTACTAGGTTGCAGAGTCATAAAACATCATGTTGAAAAGGAGAAACCCCCAAAATAATTAAATTCTCAGTTAATTATCACATTAATTCAGTCTTCCACCTATCTGGACATGAAAGTTTGTAATGTTTTGATGTTTTGGAATTATTTAATACTGCTATGTATGTACTGATGTCAATGGGTACTGAGATTGTTCACGTGCACTAAGGAATCTGACTGTACACAAGTTACCCCTATTCAGTTGATAAGAGTCTGTATTGTCCTTTTCTCCAGCTGGTTCTATAATATGCTGTTAAATTTATAACAAGCGTGATGAGATTCTCAAATCAAGGATAACATTTTAATTATGAAAATAGGGAAAAAACCTCCTTAACTTTATTTCCTTGATTATTGCTATGAAGTGCTTCTGCTCTCATAGGAAATGTAAAAGAAACCTCAGATATTTTCTCTCCAGCTATGCTTCAACAGGTTGCTTAAAACATTGCTTAGCTCATTATTTGCTTTGCAGAGATTAAAAAGGACATTTATTGATTTATGCTTAGGATGAAAAAGGTAACACAAATACCTTGGGTTACTTTTACTGTTCTTTTTCAAGGATGTATTGGGAGTTAATCTGCATTTATGTAGCAAAGGTTGGATGATGGTTTTGCAGTTGATTTTGCACAAGTGAGGCAGAATTTAGAAGGCTGAGCTGTTGCATACAAGTAACTCTTTCTTTGATCTTCTTTTCCTCTGGCAGCTTCTGACTGGCCTAAGCATATTTGACAGAAATGCAGTTGTTTTTCATAAGGGCTTGAATTTTCAGGGGGCCAGACTGCATTTCTGCATGGGCTTATGGCATATTGCAGAGCTGTGTAAATTTAACAGATGAAAAAGTAGTTTAAGCAACAGGTATAAATGTCTAATGAAAAGATTCCTTTATGCACGTGTGCACAAAAGGGATAATGAAGTAGTATAACACACTCAAACAGTTTGTACTGTTTAGTCATTTCTTTAATAATGTAGAATATTAAGATGTTTCCTTGGCCAGTTTCCTTTTGCTATGAGACTGAAAATGTCTTTACTGAAATGCAGTTTCCCTGTAATATGAAGTTGCTTTCAGAGGCAAAGGGCATTTTATTGATTGATCGATTGTTTTTCTTGCTGGGCTGTTTGCTATACAGTTTCTCAGGATTCTCAAATTTGTATCTCCTTGCCCTTACAACAGGGTAACTCTGTTTCTTCATTGTTTTCCCCAGTCCCTGCAAAGTACTTGCAACTAGGGCAAATGGCATAAGGTTAGTACTGGGGAAAGGAATAAGGCAGATAAAGAGAAGAGGTGGTTGTTTCATGGTGGGTTGTAAATTTACTTCCATGGAGAGTTACACTTCCAGCTGTGGCTGATAAGTCTGACTCAGTCATTTAATGCTTTACTGTCAGTTATGAGCCTAGCAGAGAGCATTTCTTCTATCTGTAGGTGTTTGTGTCTGATGTAAGCCTACTTTACAATCACTGCATCTTTCTAGCACCAAATACTTCAAAATGCTTATTCTGCACTAACTCTGCATGTTTCTTGTTGTTGCCCATGTGGTGGAATTATCTGCTTACCAAGAATCTGAACACTTAATTATGTGGTGGCTGCGGCAGATCATCCACTCAGCAAGGAGGCTATTGCATAGCACGGCTGGGATACACAGTGGATGCCTGCTGTGTTCTGACTGCAGTCATCCAGTCTTTTATCTAAAATGCAGAGAAAACATGCTGTGAGATACCCCTTTCCCACTCCCACTACAGAGCATCTCATCTTCCTTGGCATCAACTGCTAGGATGCTCCTGCTCCCAGAGTATGCAGTCCCCTGAACTAAAAGCAAAACTTCAGTGGAGAGAACTCAACACAGAAAAACAACTTGTCACTTTGATGTTTTCAGCAAGTCAGTAAGGTACTGTTGTTTTTCTGGATGTGACTTTGATTCACAGAAATCTCTCAGTTTCTTTGCGATGCACCCTGCTGTAAAAATATTTTTTGAATGTTTTCAAGTATTTTAATTTTAGTAAAACACTTAGAGGTAAGACAATGAGTGGTATTTCCCACTCTGTAGAACACAGGTGCAAATGAGTAACTTCAGCCAATGCTTCTTACCTAGAAGGGATTTTAGGGAAATGAAGTATGTAAATTTTTCTCCTATTTAGCATTATTTTGAACAGTTATTTTCATATTTTTTAAAGAGCAGCATCACAGAATAACCTGATAGTAATGCATAATGATCTGGTTTAAAACTCGTAATGTGCTAATTCAGTGCAGCTTCTGCATTGGTAAAGTTTGGGCTGTAAAGTACTAAACTCAAGTGAGCAGCAATTAGGCAAGAGACAGAGGCATAGCTGTCTGTAGCTGTAATGAGAGATCCTGTTCTTCACTTTAGATTAAGCCAGGATTCTCTAAAAGGAAAGACATTGTGTATTCACTAAATATTTTCAAAAAGAATACCTGAGAAATCAAAAGTGCATATACTATAAATATAAGGCAGGTAGAGAGAAGGGATTTAAAATGCAGAGAACTCATGTGATGGGGGAGAAGTACAAGCAAAGCCCATATGCTACATTTTACCTTTAATGTTTTATGGTGAGATTATGAATGAAATGCAGAGCTACTTAAATAAAACCACTCCAAACCCAAGCAAACCAACCCATAGTGTTATCCATCAGCTTCGTTTAATTCTCCAGTTTTATTTTTGACTTGTGAATTTCTAGAAATAGGCCCTAGAGACAGCCATGAGAATGTGTTTATTTACATATCACCTCTGCGCCATATTTACCTGTATAGAAATGAAGATTAAATAATATGTGCAAATATTACAGTCATGGTAAATTAATGTTAATGGAAAATGTGTGGAAGAATGCAGAGGTAATTTCAGAATATCAATTCAAACTTCCTTCAGAACTGAAGGCCCTAAGAGTTTCCTTCAATGTATGACATCCTGATATACCATGTCATCACATTCACGTTTAATAACCAGGTTTCAGCTTTTCATCTTATTCCCAGCCTTGACCTAGCACCAAAGAAACCACGAATTCTTGAATTTCATTTTAAATTCAGACTGTTTGTACTCTGCAGGCAATTAGCTAGAATACACTAAAGAGGAGAGTAGACTGAAGTGCAAAGCTGCTCCCAATACAAGGCGAATTACTGAATATATCTTTGCAACTGAGTTATTTATATCAGAATCCATTAGACAGCTTTTTGTGCACTTAGTTTTCAAGCTATGAAGTTTCTTAAAGTGTGCTAAGCATCAGATTTTCAAGAGTTTGTCATAAATGTAAACCTAATGTGCAGTTTTGAAAATGTATTTTGATTCCTAAATGGGAGATAAGCAGTCTTTAAAACATGCTTTGGGGAGATGCTGAAGGAAGAGCTGCATAGAGAGCGACTCTGGGCAAAGTCAAGGGATCTCAAAAGGAAATTTCTATAGCCAAGGGCCAAGGCATTTGCTCATTCTTGCCTTCCTCAGGCTGTTGCTGTTGTACTGCTGCCCAGCTGATACCTCACAGCATATAGTGTTTTTGTATGCTTGGCATAGCTACTCAAGGTAAACTTTCAAATGCTACTAATAAAGGAAATGAATCGTACATAACAAAACATTTATAACTGAGACAAGAGAAGCTGGACAGCAGTGATTTCTAAGCAGTTATTTTCTGATCATGCTATTTGGATAGACTCTCCAGCCAGATGTTGGTTATTTAGGAGAATGGCAATTGCTTTATCATTAGGATTCAATATGAATGTAGAAAATAAATTAGTCTATAGTGATACTGTGTTGACACAAGGGAGAAATATGATCAATCATACTACACTCTTCTAACTACTGGCCATATTTTGCCAGTTACCATGAAACTCAATTGCTTCCTCAGGGTTACCATTATTGTGCTCTTAATAACCAGGCTTCACATAGCTACCAAGTTTGCAATAGTGTTTCCATCTTGCATCGCCCTTTGTTTCTAATCAGCGATAGCTTGCCACACTCTCAGGAGATAATTTCAGCTGTTGCTTTGTATAGATTTTTATTATTATCTTTTCACCAGTTTTCTCAGGCTTTCTGCTCCTGCTCTGGTTTGGTCACTGAAATAGTAAGTGTGCATTTTTAATCTCTCCTGTCATGCTGGTTGCTTCTCTGAGCTCCCTTCTGTAGATTTCATATCTTCCATGTTTAGTTTATAATTGCTGATCACTGTTTCAGCCATTGACAATGATCAGCATTTGGGGTTGGGTTTTACCCATGTTGCTGGTCTCTTTATTTTACATACCACCCTGTGATTTGCACACATGAAGGAAGAGGCTTCACTGATGAAACTGGTGATTGATCAGCCTTTGGAGACAAACAAATTGCCTGCTAAACTGAAGCTAGTGTAACTCCTGATTTTGTGAACCAAAGTCTCTGGAAGGAAAGCACATCCCACAAAAGGGTTTGTGGGAAGAAGTTATGAGTTTTAAGGATGGTCTTCTTTTAAAGACGTTCTTAATTTTTTTTCAGACATAACTCCAAAAATACATATATTCCATCATTATAATGGTTTCTTTCAGTAAGAGCTTTCATAATGACATAGGAAATAATATTCTTTTAAAGCTTATCTCTACTTATCTGTGTCTGATTATCTGGTAGAAGTTTGCACTTGATTAACTCTTTCCACCTGTCATTGTATCAGTCATCACAGCAAATGTGACACAGCTGAGTTGATGCTCATAAATACCTAAGTGAATTAACTCAGCCTTCACTCAATATCTGCATTATTCATCTCAAAGTTGAAGCACCGAACTCCCAAATTTTAGAGCTTTCTGAGCTTGAAAAGGCATTGAAGAGAATCTCACTGCTGCTGGAATACTGCTGGAAAGAACTCTGTGTAAGAGCCAGAGGAGAGGGCAATTCATCATTTTGGGAAGGTTTGTAGTTCTGTACTTGATTAAGGCACCTTTCCCAAAATAACTGTGAGGGCCTGAAAGCATCTGGTTCTGAAACTAGGTGCAGAAAAAGGCCAGTTTTTGCAGAGCCACCTAAGAACAGGCAATGTCAATCTAAGGGGGCTTCTTCAGGTTTTTCTTGTTGGTGTTGTTTGTTTTGTTTTACTGTGTATGTCTCTTTGTTTTCTGCTGCAAGGAGTTGATGCACTAATTCTAACTTGTTTGGTAAAAATAACTTGGAGTTCCAGGTCTGTATTTGAGGTTTCACCTATTTGCACTTCAAAAGCAAGGACAATATGCAGACCTATTTTACTGTTAAATGGAGTCATTATCTTCTAAGGAGTAGCCCTAAAATCCTACTTTGATTAAGGTTGTGTTGTTCATGAATACAAAATTGTTTCTTCATGTCATCCCCTCTGTTTTGGGTTTGGTTTTTTTTTTTTTTTTGAGAGAGAGAATCAGTTTGAAATCACTTTACTGTATTAGGATGACATAAATTTTCAGCTTTGTCTGTCTTAAATTATTTATACGAAGTACTTAGTTATTGTTTTATCCCTATTTTCAGCATACATCTAATTGCTTGAACATAAGTACAGTTGCACTGAATTCTGTTCATTAGGCTGTCTTTCAAGCCAAAATTTGAAAGCAATTTCTCTGACAATGCAGTAGAAACAAAGCAGAAATCTAGGAAGCTAAAGGAGAGAGCAGCAGTCGAAGCGTGGTGATTCTGTTGCTGTCTGATGCCAAAACCTTGCCTTTTTATACCCAGATTGAGCTCAGACACTGGCCTGTGCAGATTATGCATAGAACTCCAGGCCTAAGAGATTTGTGTAAAATGAAAATTAGGAGCATCAATTCCCATAAACTTAATAAATATCATGGAAATTATTGTGGGTAAAAGAATTTCACCAATTTTAGGTCACAGCTATTTAAACTTATGAGAAATTTCCTAGTAAGTAAATGTAGAAAAATTAGCAAAATTAAACACCTGAAAGAACAGATTTATAGTCCTGTGTGATGATTAAAAATAAGGGAAAATGTGAGAAGAAGAATGTTTAACAGAAAAACCATCTCATGACATGTATGAAAAATCAAGTTCTCCTCCTTTAGTCAATCTAGACCAGTCTGAGCTTGCAAAACAAAACTAAGCAGCAAGCCTCAAGTTCAGAGAAAAAGTAAGCTCTAATGATGTTACAGCCGCAAGGGAAATGAGGTTCCATTACATCATGACAAGATAAACCCTTCCAGTAATTTTTCTCAGTAACTTCTGAGGTCAGACAGTACATGTTGTGTTTTCTGAGCTGTTCTGGGGCACGCTTCTTCTACCATCTCTTTTCTAGCTGTACCTTCTCTGTTAAGTCAGTTGCAGTTGAGAGTTGATGTTATGAATAATCATGAAAGGAATGCTGACTTCTCCAATCAAACGACTTCAACTCTCTCTGTCTGGATCAATGTTTAGATATTTAAACAGGGATATACTGTCAGTTATTGTGTTTTAATTATTATTAAAATTATATACTCTTTTGTTCTCATAAAAATATCAAAGCTTCCTACTTGTGACTAGTTAATTGCCCCTTTTTGATGGAAGGGGAGAGTGAGGCATATAGAACTGGAGTCACTGAGGTAGGACAGCATGGCATTGACAGGAGCCAGGAACAGAATTCAAACCTACTGCCTGACTTCCAATGACAGAAATAGATACACCCTTCAGGCAAAATACAAATGCATGGAAATATTTGGAACCTGACAGTCTGGAATTATTGCATGCTTCCTGCAAATGTGTCATTTCACTATGCCAGATAAAAATATCTGTGAGAACGAACAGGGCAGTCACAGAAGATAGGTCACGTGTGATTTTACTGTATAGAGCACCATAAATATTTTAAATGTTATCAGTAATTTTTACAGGGCATGAAGTACCACAATGTTTTTTGTGTGTCTCTGAAGCTCTTCCTGCATGGCTAACATTAAACCACAAGCTCTTCACAAAATGTATAAATATGACACACAGTATGTCCATATTATGGAATAGATTGACCCTAATAAGTTTCATATGTGTGTTATGATTTTTTCTACTGTATCTTGCATGGTATTTCTGTACTAAAACACAAACAGCATAAAAGTGTGGAGTTTTTTAATGTAAGGCAAATTATCAACACCATATAGCAGATTCTGCCTAAACAAGATAATTGGGTGACATGTTTCCCTGTAAGTGCTGGAGTACTGTGTAAGTAGAGGGATTTTGGGTAATTAGAAATGGAGGGTACCTCCTTCTACTCCATTCAAAGAACTGGAAGTTCTATCTCTGAGCAGCTGGAGCTGAAGAACTTTATTACGTGAGTTTGCAAGATACATACTTTGTAAATCAAAGGAGAATCCAGAGTAATACAGTTCTAGAGAAAAGGCATGATGCTAAAAAGACCTTGACCCCAAACTCCTACTCAGAGGAGTAATGGGGCTGACGAAAGACAGAATAAGATGTGGGTGCTTACGATTCTGCCTCGCTGTGTAATTTTTGTGCCATCTCAAGTAGACCATTCTTTTTAGATTCCCCTTTTTTTGCAAAATCTTAAACTGTTTGTGTCAAGTATCCGGCAGTTTTGTAGAGATAAATGTACCTATAAGTGTGAAGCCTTAGGGAAGAACATGTTTATTTGCTTGTGGGTAGAATGGGGCAGCTCCAGAGGAAATCACATCTTCCAGAATAAGATTTGATCATATAAAAGGCTAAAAAGGAAGTACAGCAGCCTGGTCATACCAGCAGAGGCTAGAACTGCAGTGGGTACAGGGACAAGTTGGTGAGCACACAGAGGCTATGTAGGAGAGTGGCAATAACCTGCAAGAGTGGTATTGAGCAAATGTAGGTTTCTTGATGTCATCTGATGGCAGCATTTCACAGACCATACCCTTAATTCACCTGTGAGGATTAGCCGAGCTAGTGTTAGAAGATGGGACCAGCCTATGCCCAGACCACTGGGGAGAAGCTTATCTGAATGTGTGTGGTGATGCAGAAGAGCAACACAGCACCTTTAGAAGTCTGTTACCTTCCAATGCCACAGGTATTGTTGAAATGAATGCTGTGGTGTCACTCTGACCAGATTGAACAAAAGGACTTGGGAAGATGTTAACACCATGTGTAAATGACTATTTCCTTGATCACATCAGCATTCCAGAGGAATGTTATGTCAATGCAAAGAAACTCTTCTTTATTAGTTTTTTCCTCCTGGAAAACCAGGATTGTAACCAAGGATTTCAGTCTGGCCAGTCAAGGTGTTGCCCCAGTGAAGCAGTGTGCTTCTTTGGACTGCTGTACTGTAGTTAACCATCAGCCCCTGTCAAAACCCTGCCAAAATGTGAACTTTTGCTTTATCCCTCATTAAGAAACTGAATTTAGCCCATGCAAGTTTTTCTTTTGGTGGTGGTGAGAGTGAAATTCCTTTCAGTGACTGTTCTGTTCCAGGTAGTGGCTCATGAGCAGCTGCCTAGGGAGCAGTCTAACAGCAGAGCTGGGAAGAAGTAGCACTGGTTTTTGTGTTCCCCAGCCTTCAGTGGACAATGACATTTACTAGCCCTCCCTTCTTTTTGTCTTTGATCCTTCTAATCACTTCTAAGCCAGTATAAGATTAAGGCGTTCACAGCATCCTGCAGGAATGAGTTGCATAGCTGAGCAAGACTAGCATAAGATCTCTCCCTTTGCTTGTTGGAATGCAGGCTGATTTTGTTCAGTGCTCTCAAATGCTTGTATGAGAAATGATGAACAGTATGTCTCTCATCTCCATGGTACTTCAGAGTTTATAGGTTCTGCCATGTCCTTCCTCAGGCATACAGTATCCCCCGACTAAAAAAACAAACAGGTATCATGCCCAATCCATTAGATGTGTTATATTATTTCTTTGTCACATTTATTTGCTTGTTTTCTTCTGTCTTATTTCTTTTTTATCTTATTGAGGTGAAGACCAGAACACCACAGGGAATCCAACACCAGGGATACTGTGTTCCTTTGACAGTAACATGTGAATATCCTGTGGTGTCTGAATCTTCTGCTAATGATACTAATTATTGCTTTTTTGGTTGTGAACACTTAAATGGTGCGGGGCTTATGGACCCTATTAGACATTTTCTCTGGTTAGTACTAGCTAGTTGACAGTTAGCCATTGCATTGGAACAGTTTGGATTGTTCTTCCCTTGTGTTCACCTCTTTTGGCTGGCTCCCACAGTGTTTGCCATAGAAATATTTCACCCTAAAACTTTTAACACTCTTACCTATGAAGCGGAGGTAAATGCATCATTTCTTTTCAAAATTGTAAATGGAACAAAACTGAATTATTTAAATGAACTTCATAAATATTTAGAGATACAATTGATTTTTGTTTTACAATGGTAGTGGGCTGGAAAATCAGACAAAGAATTTAGTTTTAGAAACATGCCTTAATCTTGCTGCATTAATAAAGAACATAAATAGCTGCTGCTTTTCAAGCCAGAGGGATAATGTTCACTTTCATCCTTTTGGAAGAAAGAACTCCATAGTAATGAGATTTGAATATGATTTTATAATCAACCTGAGGAGGACAATGGGCAGTGGTGTTTCCCCCCCACTCCCTGCATCCCCAGCCTCTGAGGAAACCAAGAGCTGCACAGAATATCTTTGAGTTGGGAAGATGCAATGACAGCTCCAAACTCGTAATGTAAGTACAGGAACTCTTTCACCTGCCAAGCTCAGGAGAAAGCAATAATGCTTGTAAATGATTCGGGTTTGTCAAATAGAAGGTACAGTTGTGTTTGAAAGGATTGCTGTCTGTTTTCTCAGGAGTGCAGTGCAGTGTGCAGAGGGGAAAAAGACATTACATTGTCTGAATTTTTCCATGGGGATCAAGAAACTTTTTGAATGAAGAAACAATTGTGTACTTATGTTTTTAATGTACAACAGCCTTTAAGTAACATCCTTTTGCACAGAATGTCATCCATGGTGTTTGTGTATGTGTGAATTTATTACCTCTAGTATGTTCACTGTTTAAATGTGTTTTCATCAGTATGGTTTGAAGAGATTCCCAGAGATAACATTCACTTAACTGTATCATTGCTTTTTGGTTTTTAGGGTATTCTTGAGAGCCATCAACAAATTTGCAGAGACAATGAACCAGAAATTTCTGGAGAATATGAATTTTGAAGTCCAAGTAAGTATTTAGGCTGTCAAGTAACTATTCTGGCCTCTCAGAGCCCCTCCTGACGCTTCATGGCAGTATCAAAATGAGTGTGGATTTGAGTGTGGCAGGAAAGGAAAACCATGCTTTGATTATTTCCAATAATGCACCCAAGCAGAGTAGTTTGCACTGAGATTCTCTCAGAACTGGCAAGCAGAAAACTCTGTTCTCTTTTTTTTCCTTAGCCATCCAAGTGTGTTCAGAAAGGCAATCTTTGATGTGCTGCACGTAGCCTTTGCAATATTGCTTCTATGAATGTAGGGCAGGAAGAGCTTAACTTGATTTGATTATCCTACAGTACTTAGAATTTATTTTTCTAACTTGCAGTCCTGCCTTATAAGTCCATCTTCATTCATTTATTTTCCTGTTATTTTAGTAGCAATTATTTCTAAAATAATTTTAAATTAAGCCAGCTCGTTCAGTTTGCACAATATCATTCTTCGTAACTTGACTATTTGATCATGCATTTTACCATATGTTTGGCTTGCTTCAAATAAAAATGAAAATGTCTGTGTTTCTCACATCCATTAAGTTGTTATTAAAATGTAAATGCAGTTTTAGAATCAGGATGTGTCACTGACTGCTGCCTGATTATGGTGTGTGCTATAGATAGAAAACACAATGACAAAGTACAGTATGAAAACTTAGTCTGTTTCACTCTTTATATCAACTGTGGTTAACAGTAAATATTTTAAGTTAAAAAATGCTCCCTTTTGCAAAAATCTAATCTGTTCATTAGATAATAACTTACTGACCCGGCCATGAAGTTCAGAGAAGGTTCAGGGCTCTGCCTTCATTTCTTGGGTTTTATATTTTATCTTTAATCTTGCCACTTGCAGTCTGGTTTAAGAGATTCTACTGCATGTGAATGTTTAGATAACAACTGTTTGGGTGCTGGTGTCTCCCTCCTTAACATAAACCAGCTCAGTCACAAACAGCTGGAGCAGCCATGTCAGGCGTTGCACAGGAAAAGTTGAAAAGACAATAGTAAAAAGAAAGGTAAAAAACATTCGATTCATATTCAGTTACAATGACCTCCAAGTATGAAATGTGGAGCTCATTCATCAAGTAATCATTAAAATCAATAAATATTGACCAATAGATCATATATGATCAAAAAAATTACTAAATAATCATAGAAAGTTTTGTACCTTCAAAAGATGTGCCTTGACAAATGTGTATGTAGAATGTTATTAAGATTTTTGAATCATAGGAAAAGATTCTGACAAACTTAAAATTTCTGTTTAGTAAGTATCCCTGCTGGAAACCCTCACATCCTCACTATACTTATGATATAATCTCTCTTAGGTTGTATCAGTTTATAAACACCCACTATGTAACCTATCATTTCTATAACATTTGATCATTTTTACTGCCCAATGTGTCAGTACCTTTTAAAACCAAATCAAATAGGTCTGGTGGGCATCAGTATGTGTAGGCTACCAGTCCCACAGACCGCTATAAATGCTGTATTTGTCAACATTTGAAGGTGTGCACTGCCTCTTCCAAATGTTACAGCAGCAGCCTAAACCTGCCAGTGTTATTTCAGATGATTCCTGTGGCAGTTCTGCGCATTCCCAAATGTTATCAACCAACCAGGGACATTGTAGTTCAACGCTGAACCTTGTAGTTCAGGGGAATATATTAATGCTTACTCTTTTATTCATGACTTGTCAAATACCTAGAGGCTTTGAGTAAGCTAAACAACAGTATAGGAAATAAGTAGTGCCATCAAAAGAATTGTTGGACCATTACAGTTTTCACAAGAGACTTATAGTACAAGTCAGGGAGATAGATTAATTTCCTTCCGTGAATAAAAGCAATAAAACCCTTCTCACAGTACCCTAAATATAGCCATTAAGAAAGTTGATACTGGACTAAGGGTCTGAATAATGCAGAGCATCTTGTCTAAATTCCTTAATTAAAAATGAACATTTGATTTCCCATTCACATGCATGTGTTCAGATCAACGATAGCTGGAGCTTTCAATGTTTTAAAGGTCTTTTACTGCTTTTCATACTTTTATTTAAAAAAAAAAATCTCTAAAAATTAGTGTCTTGCAACTACTCAGGCTATGAAAACGACTATAGAGAAGCATTAAAGCCTAAACATGATATTAATCAACATGAGGAACTTGGGAGGCCCCTTACTGCACCCTCTTTCTTTTCCAAGGATCAACTTCATTTCTAACAATAATTTTGCCTCACTATGGTAGGCATATCTTTTATGGTAAGAGTAATCTGTGTTGTCCCTAAACACTACATTATCCTTAGAGTTATGAAATTGTCTTTAAATGCGTTTAAGTATTGAGGGACAGTGGACAACAGCAAAGAATGGAAAGTGACTACAGTAGAACTAATAAGTAAGTAGTTGCATATGGATTTTCTGTGAAACAAATGGAATTTCATTTAAAAGCCAAAACAAAGCACAAACACAAAGAACCAAGGAGTGTCTATTTGAGGGTCAGTGATGCAACATGCAGCAGCCTTCAGGCAGTCTAGTCTCCTGTTGATTTCTGATGTCAAAACAAAGTGATGAGTGAAGTTCCAATTGCTCCTGATCACAGGCAGCAAGAACGAGCTCTCAAGAATTTGGAAGCTAAACCAGTGTCATGGCTTAAACCTCTCAACCACGCAGTTTTATGTCTCACTCACTCCCCCATCTTTCTTCCCCACAGTCCCAGGGGGATGGGGAAATGAATCAAAAGAATGCAACTCCCATAGATTGAGAAAAGAACAGTTTTGTAACTAAGGTATAACACAAACCACTACTGCTACCA
>JASSUY010046935.1:0-13560 GCA_032466535.1 Forpus xanthops | reverse complement strand
GGCTGCATGGAGACCTCATAGCAGCCTTCCAGTATCTGAAGGGGGTCTGTAGGGATGCTGGGGAGGGACTCTTCATGGGGGACTGTAGTGACAGGACAAGGGTTAATGGGTTCAAACTTGAACAGGAGAAGTTTAGATTGGATGTGAGGAAGAAATTCTTTACTGTAAGGGTGGTGAGGCACTGGAATGGGTTGCCCGAGGAACTTGTGGATGCTCCATCACTGGTGGTTTCAAGGTCATGTTGGACAGAGCCTTGGGTGACATGTTTTAGTGTGAGGTGTCCCTGCCCATGGCAGGAGGTTGGAATTAGATGATCTTAAGGTCCTTTGTAACCCTAGCTATTCTATGATTTTATACTTGAGGCAAGAGATTCCCCAAAAGCCCTTTTTCAGTCAAAATATATGGAAATCTGCCTTATTTGTTGGATTTGGGTTTGTTATCAGCTTCCTGGATATCATCTACTTTGTTCATGAGGCAACATTTTTCCCATGGTCCCAGCTTGTTGAACATCAGCATTATAAGCACCTGTTTGTCTGTTTTCAATTTATCTGTCAGTGGTGTTTCTCCTGCATTTCCCTTTGAATTTATAAACAGCCACCTGCTACAGTGTGCCATCAATTTGTGGTCAAGGGCAGCAGCTTCATATGAGAAATAGTTTTTAAAGAGCTGTAAACAGGTTATGCCTACACGGTGACTGATAAATATCAGGGAGAAGAAAGGTCATGTATCTGGTACTGCTAAGCACTGCAAGGTCACTCTAATAAGCCCTATTAACAGAGGAAATCAGAGATCAGGAATTCATCATTGTCTTCTGGAAATAATGATTGGAATAACAAAATTAAAAAGGAAAGTGCACAACATACTTTTTGTTGGGATTTTCACAGAAAATCCAGACAGATGCCCTCATTGTTCTTTCTGATTTTTAGGATCACTGAAAAGAGGAAGAGGATTGCAGTCCAGGGCTCTTGAGTTCCTTGGTCCAAGATTTGATACATTGAAGGAAGTTTGCAACTGATGTCTAAGGCCAGAGGAAGGAAGCACAGGGTGGTACCGGGCTGCAGCTCTGCCCCTGGTCTATGGGACCAAGCAGGGTGAAGAAATCCCAGTGGAGTCAGGAAAGGCATACATTATTCTCTGGAAGACTTCTGCCACCTCTACTGTTTCCTCAGGATGCCCCTACCTTATTGGGAAACACGAAAGGTAGTTCTGACTGTAAGGAACAGATTACCTGCCACGGATATATACAGTATTTAACAAATATAACAGATGCCACAGATATAACAGGTATCCTTATGTAGGTGCATGAGCAAAGTGTTTATTTTACTAGTTTTCACACTGGGGTAAGGGTGAAAGAACTGCTAAAAAAACAGAGCTGTGACCACACCAGAGTGCTCAGCAGTGAAGTATGTTAATATTGTCCTGGAAGCAAAACACTTGGTTCAGGCACAATCACTGCATTACTCACATCTTTGGCCTCTCTGTTAACACCACAAATAAAAGTGTGAAGTGTGGAGGTGGCATGCATGCTATGTAATGCTGAGACTATTATTTACCTTCCCATAGGCCAACCAGCCTGAAATCCTGGAAATGAGGTTAATGCATGCATACATGGAGCCACCACATATCTCTGCACAATTCATAAGTGAATATTTCTTGTACACTGGCAAGAACATTTACTTTTTTTGGAGGGTTCTGTGGTTGTGAGCTGAATGTTTTTTTCACCTAGAATGATATTTTATGTGATAGAACAGGGCATAATGGCTTCTGAAAGAGCGTAGATTTAGATTAGAAAGAAGAATTTCTTACCTGGACAGGTTGCCCAGAGAATCTGTGGCTACTCCATCCCTGGCAAAGTTCAAGGCCAGGTTGGACAGAGTCTTGAGCTACTTTTTCTGGTGAAATGTGTCCCTGTCCATGGCAACAGGGGTGGAACTGAATGACTGCTAAGGTCCCTTCCAACCCAAACCATTCTATGATTCTATGATCTTCATTTTTACAGTCCATTTCTGAACTCCTGTCATTTAGCTCTACTGTCCAAGTTTCCAGCAAACACAAAATACTCTTCATTTGGAGGAGGATGTGTAAGTATATCTGAGGTTTTTTGATATCTACAGCATCTTTTGTCTTGCAAGGTTATGAGCTTTTAAGTTAAGCTTTTCTTTCTTTACAATAGTATCTATGTTGCTATATATCATAATCAGCAACTTACATTTAAAAAGGCTCTACTGACTTATGGAATTTTCGAAGATACTTAATGTAACACCCAAGAGAGTCATTTAGCTCCTCTGTTGTATTTTACAAAACTCTATGTTTTTATTGCTCCAGAAAGAACTTAAGGAGTTGAATAGACGTTCTTTATTTTCAGGCCAATACCATCAAAGTGCACTGGCTTTAAGGAATGGTTATTTCCCATTTTGAACAAATGCATGAACTAATCCCAGTGACAGCAGAGAAAACAAAATTAGTAGAAATATATGGCTAGCCTGCCTTGTTCTGTTTGGTCATGGTGATGATTCACTTGCTCTCTTTCTCCTCTCATGGAATACTTAGCACTGTGGTAGATTATCTTTACATAGTGAAACTGTAACAAAAGCATTTTCTCTTTAAAGGAGCTTCAGGGCCAAATGGAAACAATAGCTTGACCAAAAGTTATAAGGCCAAGCACTTATGCTGCAGTTATCCTTCTACACAGTATTGCTTTCTGTGTTCCCACACAAGAGCAAATTGCAGCACCACCTTCTCTGCATTTACCTGCCAAAGCAGACGGCAAAAAAAGCATCACTACATCAATCTCATTCCTTTGCTTACTTGGTTGGTGGACCTGGTTTGGAGCCAAATCCCTGTTCCTGATCCTACTGCAAATGGTAGGAAGGAGGGAAGTGGAGGCTGGTGAAAACTGTGTGGACCGGAAGTTCCTTTCTCCAACTTGAGAAGACAGCAGTAAGCATAAGCAAAGCAAATCACTTGCTGTCAGGATCTGAAGGAACTTACCTTCTCCTGAGGCAGCACCTCCTCAGCAGTGCATGCAGTGTAACCCGGTGAGCACAAAGAGGAAGGCCAGCCACACAGCATTGCTCTGTGTGAGTTCAGTAACTCCTTAAATTCTTTTTCTCAGAAAAACACGTTTGGGAAGGATTGTTTTAAGTGACATTTCCTTATTTTCTGTGCTATTGCAAAATAAAGCCTTTTCATTATTAAAACTGCATAATTGTCAGAAAACTTAGTGGGTGCTAATGCCTGTACAGGAGCTTAGAACAAAACAATTCCTAACATGGAGTACTCAGTACAAAAGGAGACAATCCTTCCCCTGTGACACACACTGGAGATAGTGGCACCACTTCTGTAATCCTTCTCTTTACTTAGGTGAAAAGTGAAAGGGCAGGCCCCATGCTAAGACTGTTTTTTTTTTTTTTTTATGAACAATTCACAGAGAAACAAAGATTGTGATTCATGGAGGTTGCTATGATACCTGAATCACGTAGACTCGGTGTCATTCACGGGAGTGCAATCTCTGAATGTACAGTACGATTTCCTTCTACAGCCTGCAGGCAGACATAAATGGGGCACTTACACCACTGTATGTATCAAAAATCACCAGACTAATAATATGTTCTTTTGCTAACCCCTAAACAGCGCTCAACACTGCAGTAATGTAGCTACACCATATAGGGTGGATTATATTGCTAATTTGGAGATAAAAATAAGAATGCATCCCATTTTTCTCCTTTCTACCAGGGTAGAGATGCAATGAATCCCCCTCCATTCCATCAGCAGTGATGGGTAAGTGCACCACCATAATGGCATTCAGATTTTGGGTTGCCTTGTCATCCTAGAGGAATGACAGCTATGTAAGGCAAATTAAATGATAAGTTTTAGTAGCATACAAGAAGTGGATGGTGCTTCCTAACCCTTCCTAACCTTGCTGTTGGTCTATTTCCAGTCCCAGCAGCTCAAAAAACATTTATGAGAAATTCCTATGAAGTTTAATAGGAAATTACAAGCTTTCTGTAGAATGCTTAGAACAGCCCTGCGAGTGCTGCAATGCTCTCATGGGGATGTAATTCTCCATTCAAACCTATTAGCTGCTAAATTTCTATGTAATCTTACAGATTTCTTCCCTCTTCTATTCAATACTGCTTTTCTATAGAAAAAAAAAAAAAAAAAAACCTTTACCTTTACTGCAGCCTACACAGATGCTAGGCAAAGTAAATCTGTATTGTTTAACAGGAGTTAAATTGCTACTTTACTTTTCTGTTATATATAAGGTGGGAAGTCTCTGCTGCATAAATTCCAAGCATTTGATATGCAACAAAAGTCAGTTCATACCAAACACAGCTTGCTTCAAATATGTACTATTGTAAGTTTGGTTTAACTAACAGCAAACTAAAAGTACCTCGCTATTCACAGAGGTCTCTCCAATAAACATCAGCCTTAGAACACAGAAGATGATAGACTCATGCCTGCCACAGAATTATTGCTTAAGGTAAAGTAATAGCACAAGTGAATTTCACTTCTGCTAATTAGTATTAAAAAACCCACCTAAACCAACCAACCAAGCAACCAAAAAAAAAAAAAAGACCAAATAAATCAAAACTAAACCAACCAAATAAAAAGTGAAGTTACTTTTCAAACACAAAAAAAAATGTTCATTTTAAGGTTCATTAGCAACACAAAGGAATAGAAGCAGCTGACGTCCTGATGCCAATGGTGGCAGTGCCAGGGCTCCAGCTCACTTCAGAGAGGCCAAGGCTTCTGCCATAAGGCTGCCAGCAGGAAAATTCATAGTGGCTGTGTGAGAACAAGAAAAGCAAATAAAGCAGATGTCAGGCCAAAACGGTGCATGGGATTGCCCCTGTTCTTTATGCAGCAAGAGCTCCGAGACCAATTTGCGCTTCTTTGGTGTCATGAAAATCTAATTGTCACTCTCCATCCAGATACAAATGCTGCAGTTTCTGTGAGCAGTAATTATGTGGTGAAAGCTTTGACTGCTGGACAGAGTCCTTTGATTACAAATTCATCATTTGTAGGCAAGACACTTGAGAAGCAAAAATTGGTCTCAGAAAATTTCTCAGCACCACTGCTCCTCACAGACAATTCTGCCACATCTAAATATGCTCTAAGAAGATTCCCCTCTTTCCTCCATCTTCTTAACTCAGGACAGCCAACATATGTGAAGGTTTGTTTGCAGCCTCATCTCTGCTTTTTGTCTTCTGTCAGAATGGTTTTCTTATGATCCATTGTTTCTTGTTTTAATTTTTAGTTTTGTGTGTGTTTTGTGAAAATGAGTCATACAAAGAGAAATTGTTTTATTTTATTCAATGCCTCTTGCTGCAGGCATGTTGCCTTTCTTCACTAAATTTGTAATTTGGCTATTGAAGTTATTGATGTTCCCAGAGGTTTTTGTGCATGGAGCTCAGGGTATCTCACAACAACAGGGTTCTCTTTGGCAAGTTCCATGTCAGAAACAAGGTGTGGAAAAAAATCATTTTAGTATCTTATGAAAAGAATGGAGAGATGAAAAACATTAATATAATGAAAAAAAAATATCATTATACCTGGTGTACAGATTAAATAGTGTGTAATTGAAATGAACATCATGTCTAAGCAGAGAAACTGCAAATGTGATTACCATAATGCAAGTGTTAGGAAATGGAGCGGGATTAAGCCTAAAAGAACAAAATGAAGATGTCTTGAGGGGAAACAGGAGCAGATCTTGGGTACAGGCTAATCCTTGGCTCATCTAGCTAGTAATTTACAGTTCTAATTTAAACCCTGAAGAGGGAAAGAAATTCAGATCTGATCAATATTCCTTGTTCCAGCAGCTTGTCTCCAGCAGACTTAAACTGGTGGTCCCAGGGATCTGGCAGGCAATACAGGCACTGAGCCACGCAGTATTCACCTGGCTCCTGGATTTCTTCTTTGGCCTTCCGACAAAAAAGCCTTACTTCTCCTGCAGAGGGGCAATTAGCACTGCTCCTTCATTAAATGCTACTGCAGAGCTTAAATCTTTTTCACACAGTAAATGCAGAAGATTGCCTCCCTGAATACCTATTCACCAGCCCAAGCCATTGCAGTTCGCAGGGTGAAGTGCTGCTGGCAGAGCATCTTGTAATGGCCATCAAAACCCACTTCAGTGGCTTTAAATAAAAGTAATTGTTTTCATTAATTCCTTGTCTATATGGAATAGAAAATGTTGAGGACCAAATCCTGACTTCAGTTACATCCTGTTAAATCTGGAGGAGTAGTTTAATAGCTGTAAATGGAATGTAAACTCTAAGTGGCCAGTAGACTGAACATCAAGAACACCACAAGAGGTTTCGCTGTGACTTCCCTGCAACAGTCAATAAAGCTAATGCAACAATACTTTATTTAATTTAGGGGAAATGTCTATGAACCACAGACATTTACTCTTCCTTCCTTACAAAGATATCAGTAACAACACAAATGAATGAATACAAGAGGAGAAAAGGTTTGCTACAATTTTTTTTCTGCTTTTGTGGTACTTTTGTATTGAACCCTGTTTTTCAGGGGGAAAAAAAAATCTGTTCTTTGTTGCCATAGCAATAGATTCCCAGGGTGAAATTATATCATACTGCCTTTCTTCTAGGTTTCTGCAATGTGCAATCACCACCCACCACTCTCCTTCATTACCGTCAATAATCAGCAAACCTTCCCCACCCCCAGCCTCTATTCATCTGCATGTTTTGGGGTGGAGGACATAACAGTTATTGTTTTGACAAGTATAGAGAAGCTGAGGAATCACAGGGAGTGCTGTCTGAAATGTCTTCAGTCTGGTCCCTCTGATGATGCCTGTGATCGTCTGTCCATCCACAGTCCTGTACCTTTTCTGCACACCCACTGACTGCCAGTGTCAGCTCCACAAGACTGCATTGTGATCTACTGGGAGGGGTGAGAGCAAACACCTACACTAGCCTAGTATTGCCAAAGCAAAACCCTGATTTCCTGAGGTAAAATGCTATGGCATTAACTCAGTGTGCCACCTCACTTTTGCACCACAACTACTTCAAAATTAGCACTTCCATAGGAGATCAACAGGCTGAGCACAGCTGGCAGAATATGCGCCATGAACTGAAGGATACAATAAAAACAAAACAAAACAAAACAAAATCCTGTCCTCCACGTAGTGAAGCAACCTACAATTGCCACTCTTCTACTGACTATCTATGTATGAGTACTTTGTGTTTCTCTAAGGTGGATTCAAACATGCTTTTTTTAATATTAAATCTGCCAAACCAAAGGAAGAAGTTCACTTAAACATTTAATTAATGGTAATTATGGGCCCTTTTTTGAGTTATCTTAGTTCCATTACTTTAGAGGACTGAGACAATTTAGTATATCAATTTACACCAGCTGAAGAACAATGCAAAAAGGAGAAATAAAGGGATTAGGAGGGCCATGAAAGCAAAATTCTGCAGGCAGTGGCTGGGCATCGCAACCATTACTCTTTACACCTGGTGAACTTTGGGATCAACCTCAGAAACTGGCATTTTAATAGCACAAATTTCCCCTATACTACAAGTAACTTCAACTGGCTGGATTACATCACTTGAACAGCACACACAGTATCTCTTAATCAGCCAGCCAAGATTAAATGTCACACTAAAGAAGCCTCTTGTACTTTTTTCCATATTCCTACCTAGCTTTCTGCACAGCACATATACAAAAGCACTTTGCAGGATCAGGGTGTCATACATAGTACCTGAGAAAATTAATCACATGCAAATGAAACTCAGTGCAAACTTCAAATTTCTCTCCTCAGAAATTACAGCACAAATATTTCATTGCCTGCTGTACATGTAGGGAAGACAGATAGGCAGAGGGAATGTACGGGCATGAAACATGCCAAACATGATTACTCTTTCTCCCAAACATCTAGGTGACAACTCCATGCAGACATATTTGTTGTATATTCATGCTTAGGGATGTTTTGCTTTCAGAAATGCCCAAATACACTGAGCAAATGCTGCAAAATAGTCAAACAGACTTTTTTTATATGCTAATGATTTCACACATAAGCATTTCACCAACAGCTGGAGAGTGCTTACTCTCTTCACATTCCCCTGTAGCTAGTCAGGGTGCCAGGATGCTGGTAAGTTCATCATAACTCATGATATTAAAACTGCTGCCCTTGGTTCCCCAGTATTATGAGGAACTTGTATCATGTACTAAACCAACAAAACAAATCTCCCACATTTTTACCTTCAAATATTGCTTGCTCTATCTGTCCTGGTTTAGCAGTAGTCAAGTCTTCTGTTCTAAGCTATTCTACAACAAAAAAATGGTTTTGGCACACTTTGCAGCGCTAAGATAGTTTTGGATCAGCACAGTGTACTGATTTGGGATTCCCTTGGTAAATGTTCTTTGAGAACAAAAGGTGCGATAATGCTAGCTGTAGTAACAAGGTATTTATTGTGGACTCCACAGCAGTGTATCTGTCATGCCGGACCTACTGAGACAGAAAAAAAACCTGGGGCAGCAATCAGAAACATTAATGACTTTATATGCAGATTTTCACAGTGCATCCTCAAAGGAAACACCATCATGTAGGTGTCTTGGCTCCTGGGAGCTGACAGAGGATGTCTTCTGGACTAACTGAAAAAAGCAGTTAAGCGTTAGGATAGCACCTTTTTTTTTTTCCAGTCATCATCACAAACTTCAAGTGCAATATTGTGCAAGTCAGACTAGTCCTACAGATATTCTGTATGTCCAGTTTAGTCACATTTAGCTAAAAAGAAAAAAGGAAAGAATGCCAGCAATTAAGTACACATTCATGGCATTGGGGTTAAATCTTGTATCCAACCTGCACTTCCAATGGCTTCTCTGTAAAATGGTTACATTAAATACTACTTAGCATTTATTTCTAAGGATAAGGCTATGACCTCTGTATTACTGCACTATACCAAAGGAATTTGAACCCACAAATGGCTTTCCCAGGCAGTGAACAAGGCCAAGTGTCAGCAAGCAGATTCCCCTTCTAACAGCTGACATCTGCAGGAAAGTGGCCTAAGAGGCCTTGCTGACTACAGCACCAAAAGACATGACTACAGGCACTATCTCACCAACCTCCTTTGCCCTCCACATGGCATTCCCTAAAGCTGGTTCTCATTTCTGGCAAGTGCAGTGAGTGTCTGTTCAGCACTGACAAGCATAATTACAGAACAACATTCTGCTATAGAGGAGTAGCAAAGGATAATTAAAGCAACTGATGTTTACAAAGCATTTGGGGAGCATTCAATGAAATTTATTATATAAATTTAATAACCCTTATTAACATTTTTTATTTTATAGATATATTTTTAATTTCTATCATTTGTTTTATGACTGAGATTTTAGAGCCTCATTAGAAAAAGAAGAAACAGGCATAAAAACAGGCCAGCAAGTGCTACCTCATCCTGCCATCCATTATCTCTGGAAGCTTACTGAACTGAGTAAATGTGGTTTCATGGCATCATATACCACTAACAATCCTGCCGAACTTTTGCATTTCAAAGCTGAGTGACAGGAATTCTAGTGCATATTGTGCAAGAAGCTGATGCAAAGACCATTGTTTCATGATAGCATATGTTATAAATTATTATGATAGAACATGCATTCACAATATTGAGTTGTCAGTCAAGTTCAAGGTTTATAGCACAATATACTGAACAATAAAGCCTTCAACTTCCTTGTAAAGTTCTAGAAGTACTTTGAGAATTACCAAGGACTTTCAGCAAATGTTTTCTTGATTTCTTCATTCAAAGGTAGGTTTGGAGCATTCTTTGGTCTGAATAAAGAAAGTTTACCAAACATACTGCTACATATCTGATGCATTCTGGTTTTGTAGGGAATTGAACTGAGCTCAGAATCATAAAGCTGAAAGATCAAAGGACATTCTCATGCTACTTTAAAATATATATTTTGTCTCACATAATGTTGTGTATATAGAATCATAGAATAGTTAGGGTTGGAAAGGACCTTAAGATCATCTAGTTCCACCCCTCTGCCGTGGGCAGGGACACTTCCCACTAATCCATGCCACCCAAGGCTCTGTCCAACCCAGCCTTGAACACTGCCACAGATGGAGCATTCACAACTTCCCTGGGCAACCCATTTCAGTGTCTCACCACCCTTACAGGAAAGAACTTCCTTTTACATGACCTAAACTTCTTTCAACATAAGGATATATTATACTATTACAAGCAGCATTTTAACTAAATGTTGCAACCTTACATTTACCTTACAGAAACTACACATTAACAAAATCTTTGTCAAAATGTTTTGACTAGAGTAAACCTTCTTTTCATGAAGAAATAGTTCTGCAAAGAATTTAATCATTTGCAGTTTGTTTTCTATAAAATAAATATACAATACACAGACACCAAATCTACATGGGAGAACAGTTACAGGAAATCAAAGTTAAAGATAGGCAATTCTTATGCAGTTCTGATTGTTCATTTAAGTCCTCAGAAGTTCAGATGATCTGCTGTTCACTGGTCCAAGTCAGGCATTCAATTAATTGCCTTGCCAAATAAAGTCTTCACTGGGGACGTACATGATACGAGCTGTGACGAATTAACACATAAATCAGCAGATCCTAGATCTTTATTTTTTTTTTACGAGGAACCAACGTAAGTCAATAAAGACAACAAGAGGCACTCATCTTGCTGTGCTTGGTGCTTTCAGAAGTGATGCTGATAATTTTTTATGAACTTGACTTCTATATGTCTTCTAAAACACAGCAATTTAATAATTTTTTAACAAATTATTGTTTTACTGACTGAAATGCTAAGGATTTCGTTTTTCCACTAAAATTTATTCTGCAACACTTAGCTGAGTCTAGTTACAGTGCTAACTGTGAAGTTACAGATTCTACCTTGCCAGCAGTTTCAGGCATCTGTGAAAGGATTTGATGGATTCCAGTCTACTTTCCGAGGCATGGGAGCCCAAATCACAAACATCACTGGCACATCTGGAGCTCCTTTTATAGGAAAAATGGTTTGAGTTTAAAAATCACAGTGGCTCTGTGGCACTAAAGGTCACCCATTCTGGTGTCATCCCTGGTGTGTCTGAAAAATACAGAAGAGCAGCTTCCAGTGGCAGTAACTAGATTGCCTTGTGAAAAAATAAAATAGGTACGAAAAATCTATGGATCCGCACAAAGAACATCACACATAACCCAGGAAATTGCTTTTACAGTCATGTCAAACATAAATGCCAATCTCTTAAAAAGAAAACTATGCACAGAAGAGGTAATAGCCAGATTACATAATTTATGGGTTTTGCCCTAATTAGTATCCTACATGGTTAGAAGAAACATCTTACAATGATGACAGAAAGAAATCAGTCAGTAATCTTGAAAAGATTTATCCTAAAATAATGCACTTAATATGCCTCCTTGTCTGTTAACTGCACGTAGAAACGGCTGTGTTGATTCAGTAGCAAAGTGACTGAACAGGGCTATAAATCACTTGACTTGAAGAAATAATATAGCTTTCTTTTCACTCACTGCTTGGGGACACAGATGCTTTCTGCAAAACTTAATTCTTTGCAGTATTTTTAAGAAACAGAACACTTGTTTTTCTACATGGCAAAATACACGTGAACCACTTGATATAATAAGCTAACAGGCACAAATCACTCCCTAAAAAAAAAAAAAATTTGTTGCCATTAATCTTGCTCTTGACTCCCTTTCACACTGAAATAACCTTACTGACACCAGTATCACTCCTAATTTACAACAGTGTAAGTAAGGAGTTAATCTCACTTCATTATTCCTGCAACATTACAATAAACAAAAAATACACATTTGCTTGAAATTACAGAACCACAAAATCACAGAGATGTTGCTGCTGAGTTTATTACAGTTGGATTTCATCCAATATGCTATTAAACCTGTAAGCACAAATCACAATTGCAATGCCTGAATTACATTTTCAGCTATTTAAAAATATTTTTCCCATTTATTACCTGTGCAATCTAGTATCACTCATGGAAGTTGAGCATTTTGAAAGCAGTGGGGCTGGGCTTTCACCTAGATTCAGTGTTCCCAGACTGCAAGATGAGTGCCACTCGGAACAGGCAAGCCCTCTCAGAGTTGGCTGCATGAAATACAACTGGCTGAATATTTATCTGAAAAAACAGGAGCCCTACTTCAGCTGGAAAACATCTTTTTTGGCACCTGCGTATACTGAGGCATGGATGCGCTGCCATAGCTGTCTTCACTGGAGTGGAGCATGACCCCTCTTCACGCATGTGACATGGTGCTGTTGCTGCTGCCACAAGAGTATTTGAACACAACTTCCATGCCCACTGAGGGCCTGAACATCAAAATTCAGGCTTCCCAGACCTCGAAGGAGAGGCAATAAGAGCAAAATTTCCCCCTTCAGATAAGGTAGTTAATGAAGTGGACAGGAAAAACAGAGCATTTTAAGTAATTAATTTTTCTGTTGATCCTACATGTCTCAGTAATTATCTTAGTTATGGTGTGTTGATTCCAATGTGTGCCTGCTCTCACTTGAATCAATAGTGAAATTTCAATTGCTTCAGTTAAAGCAGTCTGGGTCACAAGGAGTAATACTGAAGTGCGTCTTTGAGTAGCACTTACAATGCAAAATACACACAAACTACAATGGATGTTGCTCTTACACAAATTCGACGCCATCATAAAAATACAAAACAAAGAAATGTGAAACATCTGAAGTGGGATTAAAGATGAGTGGGTTCAAGTGCACCTTCAGCAAGTTTGCCAACAACACCAAGCTGTGTGGTGCGGTCAACAGGCTGGAGGGAAAGAGTGCCATTCAAAGGAACCTGGACAAGCTCAAAAGATGGGTTTCAACCTTATGAAGTTCAACAAGCCCGAGTGCAAGGTCCTGCACCTGGGTCGGAGCAATCCCAAGCACAGCTACAGATTGGGCAGAGAATGGACTGAGAGCAGCCCCGAGGAGAATGGCTTGGGTGTGTGTTTGATGAGAAACTCAGTGCAAGCCAGCAGCCCAGAAAGCCAACTGTGTCCTGAGCTGCAACAAAAGGAGTGTGTCCAGCAGGTCAAAGGAGGTGATCCTGCCCCTCTACTCTGCCCTTATGAGGCTCACCTGCAGTACTGTGTTCAGATCTGGGTCCCAAAACAGAGAGATGTGGACCTGCTGGAGCAAGACCAGAGAAAGGCCAGAAAGATTGATCAGGATGCTGGAGCACCTCTCCTATGAAGACAGGCTGAGAGAGTTGGGCTTGTTCAGCCTGAAGAACAGAAGGCTCCAAGAACACCTTACAGCAGCCTTCCAATCCAGTACCTAAAGGAGGACATTTTATAAGGGTATGTAGTGACAGGACAAAGGGAAATGGCTTTAAACTGAAAGAGGGCAGGTACAAGGAAGAAGTTCTTCCCTCTAAGAGTGGTGAGGCATTGGCACTGGTTACAAAGAGAAGCTGTGGGTGTCCCATCCCTGGCAGTGTTCAGGGCCAGGTTGGATGGGGCTTTGGGCAGCCTGGTCTGGTGGAAGGTGTCCCTGCCTATGGCAGTGAGGTTGCAACTAGATGAGCTTCCAATTCAAACCATTC
>JASSUY010046932.1:0-26773 GCA_032466535.1 Forpus xanthops | reverse complement strand
GTGTCCCTGCCCCTGGCAGGGGGGTTGGAACTAGATGATGTTAAGGTCCTTTCCAACCCTAACTATTCTATGATTCTCTGATTCTATTTCAGTAACACTTGCAATCACTTTAATGAAGCAGCTATTTCCAGTTTATCACACTGAGGAAGTTGCTCAGATACTTATTATCCTGGCACGTGTGTACTAAATGCTTTAGATATTATACTCCAATACCATGTCAAAGTTGCTTTTCCTGTATTATTTCTGGAACCTAAAAAATTAAGATACGTCCAAAAAGTATCTTGAGCAAATATTTGCACTTGATAGATTTGTCATTTGCCTCTGGCAGCAACTTCAAATTATTTCAAGTTATCTTGAGATCTGGGAACAATTTGCCATGAAATGATACAGCTTTTCCTTTAAAAAGGGCATAAAAAATAATTGCTCTATAAGATGTAATGTTTATGAGGTCATATGAACGGTTGCCTAATGTGCACATGGTGAGAACTGTGCATTTCATGTTAAATAGAAGAATGGCTGTGCACTGGGAAGGAATATTCAAGAAATCAAGCGAACTATAAATGGCCATCTGCTTCATTCTCCATTTTTATTTGCTGGATTAACCTGCTGCAGTATTTTAATGGATAATGGATTGCTGTTCTATCTACTCATTAAATTTTTTGTGCCACAAAACTACCTTGTCATGAAAAAAGAGTTCCTTTCTGTGCAAGGAAGAGACAATTGTTGGGGAAGAAGAAAAACACAGTATGACAAATGTCATGAACTATACCTTTCTTCTTGACCTTTTCTGTGATTCCAGGTTTTCCTGTACTTGCTCCTGTCTTTAACACAATGGTTCTTCTGTTGCTGTGAAGTTACAAAGGAAGAATAAATAGTGGGGTCCTATCAGCATCCTTTCTTCTGTTCCTCTGGGTGATCATCTGTGCTGCAAGTAGGAGAGTGAGTGGTGGGTTCTAGTTATTCTCAGCTGCTTACACTGACCTCCTGTGTGATTGCTGCCAACTTAGTCTGAATAGAGTCATGAAATCATGGAATGGTTTGGACTGAGCTTTCGAAGATCAGCTAATCTAACTCCCCCTGCCATGGTCAGGGCTGTCTTCCAGTAGATCAGATTGCTCAAGGCCCTGTCCAAGCTGACTTTGAATACTTTGAATAGCTCCTAGGCTGCTCTGACCCTTCTTTTTGCTGAGATTAATAGAGTTGACAGGCTGAGTAGCATGAAGCTTGTGCAAAACATTTTTCATTTCTTTCTATTTCACCTCTTTTGTTACAAACAAGGGCAGTGGAGGAGGATCTCATGTGTGGTTGCATGTGTGCTCTGAGACTGGACATCAATTTTGTGCTCAGCAAAAACTACTTGAGTCTCTTAGTTCTGTAAATATGCGTTACTGCTCTGCTTATTTGAATAAGCAGTGTAACTTCGTTATGTGGGTTGTTTTCCAGGGAGCATTGTTTTAAGGAGTAAATGTTTCTATGTACTGGGGATGACCCTTTCCATGAAGAGTAAGTCCTGGTAAGGGTGCAGTTATTTTAAAAAAGGGGAAGTGATGTTGAATGTTGTGGTATTATTTTTAATATGGGAAGGTAGCTGAAGAAAAACTTACCATAGTATTTTTCAAAGGTAATAAACATCATAGTAGGTTTTACCTAAATACGCTTAATAGAGCATTTTAACCATTCCAATGTGATTATGGTAACAATGCAGAAGCACAAAGCAAATTACAGCCAAGGCTCATAATCTGATGTTTGCAACAGAAATGTGTTGCCGAAAGACATTTGAATACATTGATTAAAGAGAGAGACATTTGGTTTGGATGACCCACCAACCCCTGGAGTATACACAGATGATCGGCCCAGAGCTTATGTTTTCATAAAAATTCCTGTTATGTCTCAGTCTCATTCCTGAGTGGAAATAGACCATTAAGATCTCATTGCTAGGCTGAATGCATGGTTCAGATTACTTTTTCCCCCATGTGCACCACATTTGTTTACACTGAATTTCACTTGCCATTTTATTGACTAATCACTTGATTTCATGAGGCTTTACTGCAGTTCTCTTCCCTCACAGCATAAATTGCAAGCTCCACAGGACTTCTGCCTAGAGCCAGTCTGTTTTGGTATCTGTGCTCAATTTGAGCTATCTTACCGTCTGACTCAAGCACATATTTCTGAAATAAGACCTTACCAAAGGTACTGCTTTCTGAGTTTTGAGTTTTGCAGGTACTAGAGCTCTTCCCCTTTCCCTCTCCTTGTTATGGAGAAAAGGATATTTCAAAATTCAGGAGCTGAAATGCTCCTTCCAAATTCCCTGTTCTGTGTGAGAGCATTTCACTTTCATAATGTGTTTATCTATGTTGTTTAGGAATATTACTTACCTGAAAATGTATTTTGTCCAATTTAAGCAGGTGAGGATTGGTATGTTCATGCCTGGCTATTCACCTTGTCAGCTTTCTATCACCCCTGCCCAGATTATTCTGCTGGGCCTCTATAAGAAAGAGCAAACAATAAAATATGAGTTCTTCCTTAACTATGAGGACTTCAGTAAGTTCATTTTACAGCCTATTGTCGTGGGGAAATCACCCACCACCTTACACAAATCAGAGAAGGGAGGTGTTCAAATTGTATCTTCAGTTTTGCATTCAGGAAACTGCAGAGTTTAGAATGGCAACCCATAATGCTTCTTGGCAATACATCATCAATGTCCAAAGGGTTTCTGTGTATGATGAGATTTTTCAGTACAAACATCCTTGAAAACTGCAGAAGCTGATGTACGTCCCGTCACATCAGAAAGGCATGATCAAAGTGAGCTTACACCTGACTAATTGTACCCTGCTGCTCCTCAGTCAAAGTTGAAGCAGTAGCCCTCAAAGAAATGATACTGGATAGTGTGGAGGTAACAGGAATGTGATCTGACCTCCCTAATACAGCTTCATAGAGCTGCACTGTTCAGTTGAAGACTTCAGCAGATCACTGCAGTTTGTTTCTCAGGTACTGGCTTCCATTGCGAGGATTACATCCCTCTGAGTTGTTTCTGTAGGTCACCACTTGAAGTCAACTACCATTTTGGGTTTTTAATCCATTTAGGCTCCTATGAGCTTCATGACTACAAAAGCATTAAAAATTAGCTTAAAAAGGGACAAAAAAAAAGTTGATCCAGTTTATGGATGTTTGCAAGATTTTCTCTGTGAAGTTATGATTTGTTTTTTTCAATCAAAGACACTCTCAGAAATATATAATACAGGATTACAGTAGAGAAAATGACTGCTGAAAGGGGTGTTATGAACTTTCAAAGAAGAGCAGAGTGTCATGGTTGCTGTCTGGTGCAACAGCTGCAGACAACACCATTTAAAAATGCTTCTGACCGAAAACAAAAGGAATTGGCTTTGATCTATCTGGTCATAAAAATTGCTCATCAACTTAGAATAACTGTGAAGCACTTCAGGCACATTGTAACGTTCCCAATTGCAGTGAGTTTGTGGACTTCATTAACAATAGTCATAAGAACACAAGAAACGCTTTGGTTATTAATTAGTGAAAAGTCAGTTAAAAGCGAGAATTTCTAATTTTCAAGACATGACACATGTTCTCTGAAAGATTTAGAGCTAGTACAGCTCTAAATTTTGTTTGCCTGTCACAGAGACTAAGAAAAAAAACAGTCTCTAGTAGAGATTATCTCATTTAAAGTTCTTAATGTTTTACAGAAAGAGTGGGTGAAGCCCTCCAAGGAATTCTGGTAACAGTGTGCTCGCTGTGGTTACCTGTACTCCAGAAACAAAAGGAAACACGCTGTATCCCATCTTCAGGGCATAGGGGGTGCTCCCCCTTTCAGTTACTATTGAGAATTAAAACATTAGACTGTAAAACCAAGGTTAAACTTCCACAGGTATCATACGCTGCATGGTGGTGGCTGGTTTGGGGAGTCTCCCTTCTTTCTCCCAATGTGCACAGCTGGACAAGAGTTATATGAACAGATTCAGAGCCTTTGGGCTTTAGACTATGATGCCAGAAATATGTTGAGCACATTTGAAAGCTTAAGTCGCATCAATAATTGAAAAATGCTTTGCAAATGTTTAGATCTTAAGAATTAGTAAATAAAGCATAATAAAATCTTTAGGTATGAAATAAATGAAATGCAAAGACTGGTTCTCTTTAATAATTATATTTCTTTATCAGGTGCTTCAACATTATCATATTAAATCTTAGCTCTGAATTGCTGAGACTGACATTCTTTTTGTTGCCTGAGTTGTGGTAGTAGTTGCACAGTCCTCATAGAATCCTAGAATGGTTTAAGTGGGAGGGGACCTTAAAGATCACCTACTTCCAACCCCTCTGTCATGGGCACAGACAGCCGAAGGACACTTGTTTCTGAGATTCAAATGAAAAGGAAAAATTCTGAAAATACCTAATATGTGTCATAAAATGTTTGCTCTGCAGCGTTTGGGAAACCATTTAAAATGTGGTCCTTAGTGCACTAGCTCATCTTTCCCTATCCTTTTATTTAAATGCGAGAAGGTTCTTTTTATGGTAGGTGGAGCTACCGTGAATTCAGACTGTGAGTGCTGTGTACGTTTAGTGCTGTGATTTTCAGACTTCGTGTACCATTGGGAAAACATTGGCAGAGGTCTTTTGGTTGTCTTTTAGAACTTTGGGAAAATAGTGTTTTTCAAATTGCCCTGAAAGTCAAAACCAAGTAACAAAGAAGATTTCTTTTTGCTAGCTAATGCCTTAATAGACTCCAGCCATTTCAGAGCAGGAAGCAGGAGAGCACTCCAGAGCCATTTCAGAGTCTCTGCAATTTTCTTCCTTTTGGACTCTTAAATATTTTGAGAGTATACAACTCGAGGCTGATATATGTGATAAAAACATTCTTCCACTGGTTGTGATGCCCATCTTTTGCTGGCCTTAGACCATCTGTCCACCCTTTGCCCTGTTTCTAGGGCATGTAGTTTTGATCATCAGGTCATCTGAGCAGCCATCTGTTATCCTTTCAAGAGGGAGGCATTCCAGGGGTGTGTGGCATATTTCGTAAAGGCAGATAGATGGCTTTGCCAGGTATGGTTGACCTCACATGGGGATAGTTCACTGTAGAACTGCTTTCAGACAATGTTGTGAGCAAAAAAGCATAAGGTTCCTCTTCCTTGATTCAATGCAGTTCTCGGACCCTATGTGACTTGCCTGCCATGGCATGCGAATGCCCACTCAGCTGCTTGCTGTAAACCCCTGTTCTTGTTTATTGCAACACAGCCGTTTCAAGTGCTGTGAAAACACATAAAAATTACATCTCTCAGTCCAGTTGTGGTGGGATGTGACTAGCCCAAAAGAAAATGGAGCTACTTAATGGGACAGAGAATCAGACCCAAAGGAGAGGGCATCTTTTTGCTGGGTACACAAGGCTTCAAACATCTGCAAGGTTTAGGTGGAATTCTAGGTAATGTCCTCTGAAATCTGTGTGCCATCCTTTGGTGTAAGTCATATAACATGTCTCCCTCCTTTGTCCTGGAGCTCGACTTCTCTTGAGAGTGATATGCTGTATGCTTCACATTTAGCATATATTTAATATCTATCCGAAGTTGTGTAGCTGCTATATGTCTAATTGCCATCTTAGCTGTTTTGAAATGGAGAGGTAGCTGTTATTCAAGGGAACTGAATTTGAGAACACAGGAGGTGCTATGCAGGCATATGTTTCTATTTCTGTTGTTTTTCTGCCTTTTTTTAGTAAGTGTACTGAAACAAGGTAACAGCGAACACAATGAATAAGCAAGGAAAACACTTGTATTTTTTAATTACCCTGATGATGGAGGCTAAGGATTTGCTGAAGAGTTTTAGCGTGGGCTTGTTGTCCACCCTGTTGGTCCACCCCACAGGCAGTAGGGTGAAGTTCAAATTCCTGCTGCAGCTGAGTCCATTTTCTTTCTTGCTTTTCCTTGGTTAGGCAGATTGATCTGGATTTCGTGAAGTGTTTACTTTGGTGTCTGTTATGCTATTAATTTCCTACTTAGGTATTCAGAGAAAAGCTGTGTGTCAACGTGAAGCATTACACCTTCATCAGCATTGTATTTGTCACTTTCTAAAGGTCTAAGGAGTTATGTATTTCATTTAAAAGAAACAAAAAAGCGTTTGGGTAATTTCAGGGTGTTGTCATAATGCGTAACGTTGTTGTATAGTTTTTTTATGGATTTAGCAGCCTAGCTTTCAGTTTATGTTGTGGCCCTGTATTATATTTAATGAGGGGAAAAAAAGTTCCTTTAATCAGATTTAAATGTATTACCTTTGACTGTGATGTTGTCTTATAGGAAGAAAATGGGGATAGAAGCATAATTTATCAGTTTAGTAATTTATCTGCTTAAAGAGATTTCTCATGTCTTCTAGCGTTCTCACTGTATTTTTGGGTACTTGTATGTTCTTTTTCAAAGAGTATACTTTACTGGGACTGAACAAAGTGATTCAATGCATGTCTGCAATTTATAACATAAAGATTTAATAGTTTAATTAATTTTCAAATTCATTCCATCTTCTTAGCTGAACCTCTGCATGAAGAAGAGATTATCAGTGAACAATCCACTATAAATTCCACTCTTCACACTGGAGTGGTTTAATGAAGAATTCAGAAGTATGAGTGATTCAAGTCATTTGCTAAGCATTATACATCTATACAATAGTACGTTTAATAGTGTACATTGATCCAAGTGAAGTATTTCTAATGACCTCAGGCCTTTTTAAATCTTGACTGCCTAACTGAATTTTTTGTCTCTAATTTGAGATTTTGCTGTCCCTGTTAATCTCTCCTTGAGAGAGATTGTAAAATATCTCTATTTTCAAACAGGTTGTTTGGCTGAATGGTTGGGGATTTTTTCCATGGAAAAAGTTGTCAAAGTGGTAGGATGTTGTATTTAGTATTCTAAGCAGACTCTTCACAAATTCTCATACAAGTTCAACTGCAGTGTAAGCAAAATACTGCATCCTGAAAAATGGGAAAGGTTTTTCTGTAGCTGTACTCCTCATTTTATGTAAGAATACTGGAAGGCGGTTTGGTCTGAAAATGTCTTAAAAATATCTTTTGGAAATAGTGTGTGCTTATGTGCTTGGATATGCCTTGTCTTGAAGTGAAATCTTGATGTGGTTGTGGTCAGTTTGTTACCAAGCCTAGTGAATTTTATTTCATTAAAACTCAACACAGTTGCTATGATATCTTTTCATTTCAATAAGATGAACATAAATGTTTCTTCCATAAGGCTCCTGAGTCTGTGGTTAGTATCTAGAAGACTTCTAAGATGGTTTCCACACTTACATATTTTCTGAAGTGTGAGTCATTTTAAATGATGTAAAGGAAAATGGAAAAAGGTTTCTCTTCCAGTGACCAGGACCTGGTTAACTGAATCTGGAGTTCTTTTCCATTCTGACTCTTTTCATCTTTGGGTTCACTGTGCTACAGCTATAGGATCTGGGTTATAATACGGAGAAATACCAGCTGTCCAGTGGTTGCTGCTGTCCATGTCAGGCAGTTTTGTGGTCTTGCTCTGTACTTGCTTTTAGTGGCCAAACCTTCCTTTCAGGGACAAAAAATTAATATCCATGTTATATGTTAAGTACTCTGAAAAAAAAAATACATTTCACAAACTAACAAATTTTCATTAGTGTATTTTTTTATATTGCTTTAAGGTTAGGTACAAGGGAGCATTCCTTCTGGAACTATCCCAACTTGCACTGGACGGGAAGCCTATTCTAAGGGAGTGGTTTTCATCTGTTACCTTCAATCTGTTGTATACTTTACCATTGGATGTCAAAGGTAGTGGCTCGCTTTATTTCATGTACACTAGAAACCAATTAAGTCTATCATATCATTTCAACGTGCAGGCCAGTTAATAACTTTGGGTCACCGGTGATGTGAATTGGATTTGAATTGGTGTTCTGGAGGTGAAAGACTAGATATTAAATTATTAATGCTTTGCAGTCTCAAGTTTCCACACCAAAAATGTCCTTCCCTTCCTTTTGCTTCTTGCAGAAGTTTGAATAAAATACCCGTGTCGTGTCAGGTCTGTTCTCAACTGGCAACCTGGGATTTAGGTTCCCTTTCCTGTTCTCCCCTCCCCACCCTCAAATGTATGCCAAGTCAGCATATTTTTTCTATTCTCACTCTGTCTCCAGCCACTGTCTGCTTTTACAGTACTGATATATTTTCTATTCCCTGTAGGAGTTCGTGGCTTTATAGCTGAGGAACCAAAGACCAAGAGTATTCTGTATGTTTGGAGATTTAATTTTGTCTCGCTCTGTTTCTCTGTGGAGTAGTGTCTCTAGAGGAGCAAAACGTGATATGCCACAATAGGATTTCTTTTTTCATTAGTTCTTTAAGCAGTAACACTACAGGTACTCTGTTTTGTTACATGTCATTGTAGTTACATCTTTAAAAATAATCTCTTGGAACCAAGAAGGAAAACATCACACAAAGACAAAGTCTGCCTTCACATCAGAGGCAGGGAGAAAACATCTTTCAACTTAAATTTGTATAAAGCCTGACAAACATAGTTTGCAGTGATTTTACTTTCAGGGAAAAGCCGTTTCAAATAAGTAAGAACTTGCTCCAGATTCAGATGACAGTGCCTCTGTAAAAGTCAGATCTGATTTTTTGCCCTTTTCTTGACAATAGTTATAGTAAGTGACCTGAATGTGGTCTGTTCCTTTGAAGTGAGCAGCTTTGAGATGCATTGAGGAGGCTCCTTCTTTTCACCCTTCAGAAATGAAACTAGCAGGATTGTGATGTTCCCATCCCCCTAAATAGGAGTGGTACACGTGCCTGCTTGTGTGTGCTTTTCCAACACTGCCTCTGCTAGCATGCTTAAATGTACTTAGCAGTTTATCAAGTAACATATGCCGAGTTTGTTTTCTGTGATTTCTGTTAATGCCTTTTCAATAACTGAAGTATATAAATAAATAGATGTTTATTATGATTAAAGGAGTAACCGTATATTCTGAATTTATTGAGTGCTGACTGGAACTTTTGCTTGGAAGTTGGTTGGAAAAAATTACTGTCAAACTCATTTACCACAATTGCAGCAGAAGTGCAGTTCCTTCTGGGAACATAGACATTTGTATAATCTGACTCTGGCACTGAGCTATGCTGTATGTAGTGTATTTATGATTGAACAGAAAGTTTCAAACAGCAGCCGGTGAAATTGGATTTCAGATGTAATGTACCATAAATAAGTGCTATAAAGAATGCCTCTAATGCTATAAATCAGTTTTTATTGGTTTCAGCTATCTCATTCTGGTTATTGTATTACCCACAAAATCAATAGGAATCAAAGAGCTGGAATATATTTTATTTTAATGTCCCGTCTCCCATGGAAAAGGCATATGAGCCCTTAGATCACCTTTTGGGTAGGTTGGGCAAGGCTGATAAATTGCAGCAATGAGAGTGTATTCACAAAAAGGTTTGTGTAAATAGTAGCTGAGTAAGACTTGAAATGTTTCTGTGCAGCACTTCCTCCCTGTAAGGGGATACTTGTCTATGTTTCTGAATGCCCTTTGTTCTTGTTTTGCTAAATTTACCAATGTGATTTGATTCTTGTAGCTCTCTTTTTAAAACATGTCATCACAAAGTTACATCTATTGGATGTCACTACTGTTGCTTCCTCAATCAGGAACGTTTTTAGGGTTGGAGATTTGGTTTCTGTGTACCTTTGAGCATTCTCTCTAGCAGAGGCTTGCTTGATCCCAGGAAAAGACCAAGAACACTTCTAGCAGCAGTTGTGAGGCATAAAATATGGTGTGGGTTCAGTTTAAGAACATATTATTCTAGTGGAAAGAAGGAAGGTCATGTACAATGATTCTATGAGTAGACTCTTAAAACCAGAAACAAGTCATACTGTCTTGGGAGAGTGAAGAAATAGGAAGAAAAAAATGGTTTCTAAGTAATACTGAATCAATTTAAAATGCTTCCTCTGTGTTTCTCCTTTTTTCATATTAATATCCTGCAGTAGAATACAGTTAGGAGGAACTTGCACTTCTGGAGCTCTGTTATTTAGGGCTGAAGATCTATGGCAGAGTACAGAATGCTTGTCTCTACCTATGTTAGAAATCTCTGTGTTAGATGGAAGTACAAATACATTGCAGCTGGAGAAGAGTAAAGTGGTAAATATCTCCTGGAATATTGTGCTGCTTCATGAGGTTACATATGCCCTTCAGTAAAGATGATGGAAGAAATAAGTTTTCCAGTAGGTATTAACTGTGGGTTATTTATTTACACTGTTCTACGCATCAGCTTTGGATTTTCCTTTGTTAACCAAAGTTATGCTAGAACTGAGAAGGGAAAGTGGACAAAGAGGAATGATCACTGTGGGGTTCTGAGGAATGTGCAATAGGTTATTCTTGGTAGAAGCCTGACTCCTAGGATGACAGGAGAGTATTGGAACCCATATATGAAGAAATTTACTCATCTTTGATCCCCATGAATATGTTAAACTATCTTTGAGTCCAGATTGCTCATGTTGACTTACACCCACATCCCTTACATTGGATTTTAAGCTTTTATTATGAGGATTGAATGACATGTTTTATTATTTGCAATATTATAAGTAGTTATTCTTACTGGAGCGCAAAGATGAGCGGCTTCACGAAAGGGGAGTGTTAATCATTTACATGCAGACGTATGTGGTTGTCTGTGGGAGTGGGTTAAAGAGACAGGTGTCAGACCAGGCTGCTTAATAGGAATGTAAGGCATGAATGATGCCAAAGAGATGGAATAAAATGCCTGGCTGCCTCAGAAGTGGTTATAAAGTTCCCTATCCCTACAGCAATTTTACAGGTGGTGATTACAGAAGACATAATGATTTCATGCAAAATACAAGATAATTAAAATGTTTGATTTGATCTATAGACCTCTGGTCAATTTGCAAGCCAGCTGCAGACCAGCACTGCACCATACCACTGTGAGCATTGCTCAGAATTAGGCCTTTGGTTCGAGTAATGCTGTGTCAGGCATAAATTCAGATGGTCTTGTTGCTGCTAGTCGTTTGTGTCCAACCTAGTACCTAGGCTGATTGCTAAGTCCAAAAGAGACAAATCTATGTGTACAAATAGTTTAATGGTGGCTGTCAGGAGGATGATGCCAGACTCTTTTCAGTGCTGCCCAGAGACAGGATAAGGGGCAACAGGCAAAGACTGAAACACAAAAATCCATCTGAATATGGGGGAAAAATTCTTTACTATGAAGGTGGCAGAGCGCTGGAACAGGCTGCCCAGGAGATTGTGGAGTCTCCCTCTGTGGAGACATTCAAAACCCACCAGGATGTGATCCTGTGCAACCTGCTGGTGATGAACCTGTGTTATCAGGAGGGTTGAACTAGATGATCTCCAGAGGTCCCTTCCAACTCCAATCATTCTGTGATTCTGTGATCCATTTCTCTGGTTGAAGAGTGATGCAGGAAATGTCTCAGGGACTTTGGGCGCTGCTAACGTGCAAAGCAGCAAGTGTAGCATGTTGTGTCACACTGGCAGGAGCAGGGTGAGGAATGCTCTGAGTATAAGTGCTTGCTTAGACGTCAGATGGGCAAATGAAGAATTTCACAAGTAATCAGGGTTATACCATTTTCGTGCATATTGAAGACAAGCATGAAATGGTGGGTTCTTTGTTTTCTTCTCCCAAACTGCTTCTTGAGGATTGTGTGAGCACATCATCCTACGCATCAACTACATGGTGTTACGGAAACACTACCCAAAAAAAGGTCAGTGATAACTTAAGTGTATAACTAAGAAAAATCCCTGTTGTGATTATGCATGTCAACAAAAGATAGGATCAAGCAAAATGGTTTTGACACAGCTAGAAAAATAATATATGGAATACACATGCACATACAGAGTGTGATACTAGGTTTGCACATGTTTATTCTGGTTTTGGTGCAATGAAGTACAGTTTGGAGCTGTGCAGTGGCTCATCTTCCTGAGTGAAGTAAACCTCTATACAGTTGCTTCATAGCCCTTACTGGGCTCTGTGGTGGGAGGTGGAAGCTGTGAGTCAGGCAGGGGACCCTAGTGTTTGCTATTCTGGGTGTGTGGTCCCAGAAAATTGCCATCTATCAAAAGATAAACTGGGAAACCAGAGAATTTAGTGAGTTAGGCCCTTGGGTAGGCTAGTCATTACTCTTGTGGTGTCTAGGATGAGAACTGAGTCAGGATGCTGCCATAACGGGAAACAACAAAGCTTTGAGTACATCATGTCCCTGGTGCTCTTTTTATGATTGGCCCTGCTGGGTGCTTACTTTAGGCTTTTAATTTTAGATCTGTCCATGGATTTGGAACAAAGACCCATCCTTTACTTTTGCTCCTTGGGGCTATGAAACCAAGATGAGAGTGATAGAAATGATACAAAATGGCTATCTGAGTCCATCTTTAGGGAAAACTGAGTTCCACCACAGTTTTTATAATTTTATTTCCCTTCCCTCTGAATGCTGACATGCATGCTGATGCTGGTGATCATTGTGAAATCAATGATTTGCTAGTTTAAGAGGGCAGATGGACGAAAAGAAACAAAGGCAAACCACAAGTGACCTCAGTAGGCCCCATCTCGGGTTAACTACCAGGGGTGCAGCACCAGCTGTGCTTTCAGAGCTGGGCTGATTGCTTTCCTGGGAATATCTGTTGGGTGTTCATCTGGATGGAGTTACACACAGAGCTGCAGTTTGTACCAGTGTGATGTTTCCCAGCATTTGCTTTTTGGTGCTTTGCCACAAACTAGGCTTGAACATATCCATGGCAAGGAGATGAGCAGGACAGAGTGGCAGATCTCATGGTTTTTCAGAAACACTACATCGAAATTCATGAAGTCCCAGAGTGTCAGACCATGTCTTGAGATACAGTGACAGCCAGATGGCAGAGAGCTGTGGCTGCAAGGCTGTGGCATGATTTCATGATGAAATCATGGGCGTCCTAGAAAAGGCTGCTGTCGGGACAGTGCCTGCTGGAAAGTGTATTTTGCTGTGCCAAACAATCCCACAGCCTCTTCCCTGCTCAAGGGTCCTGGGCATCGTTACAGCTGGCCAGCTCTCTCAAGCATGTGAAGCAAAAAGAAATATAAGGATACGATAGTTGGGTGATTAATGAATGAGGAATATGAGCTGTTATTTAGGAATAAAAGTGGAGTGGTGGTGGGGTCTCTGAATGAAATTGGTGCTTGTGTGGCAGCTTACAGGGGTGCCGCAGAGGGACACAAATGAGGTGGGTAAGCTGTCGGAGTGATCATTGCTGAAGTTTTACAGAGCACTCAATGTATATTGATTTGAAAATGTGGCAGGAAGAAAAATTGCAGGTTTTGTAGCATGTAATTTTTCAAGGTGTTAGCAACAATGTTAAATAGCTGAAGTTAAAATTGCCATGCTATGAAACAGCTTAACTTGAAGTCTGCAGGACCAATATTCTGCTGCGAGCTCCTACATCCTCTCTGTTTCTTCCCTGAAACTGCCATTGCCAGCTGCAGAAACAGAACGTTTTCCATACTGAGTACATACTGTTTCAGCCAGCTCTAACAATAAAAAGAGCAGTTTCTGCTCTTTCACCCTCCTGTGCTATGCTGGCGTAAACCCTTTTGAGACAGTCATCTTGGTTGGGGGCCTGAGCTGGCTGAAAAGTAGCCCAGCCCAATCCAACAGACCCTCAAAAACACTCCAGAGTTTTTCAGCAGGTTCAAATCCTGAACCGGTTCACGCAGGCACATGAATGCCTGATCAGTACGGTCCTTCAGTTTAATCCTTTAGTTTATTCCTTGCATGTCTTGACTTTTTGATTACTTCTCCTCCTTTAGCTCACACTTCTGTTCTCTCCTTCATCCTTTTTGTTTTTTCCTTCTCCTATAAAATTACTGGGGGGAAAGGGGAGGGGAGTAAAAAATCTCTTCTTTTGCAAGTCACAGAAGTGGCTTTGTTGGTGTTGCCTGAGCTGCTCTCCCTGTTCTTTCTTCCTGTTCTGTTTCCATTTGTTTTGAGACAGTTACTTTTAACAAGCGGCACTCCGCAGAGTTCTTTGAGTAGGTTTATTCCCTGGTTCTGCAGGGTGGCCCGGATCAGAGGCTTTGCTGCTGAGCAGGACACCCAATTTTAGTTGACAATTTTTCCTTTTTCTCCTCTTAAGTCAGTGGTGTGCTTAACAGTGCTTGGTAGCCCCCCTACCTCTTTCATTCCTTTATCCCCACTGACAGTGCACAAGAAAAGATGAAAAAAGGAGCTTCTCTGAATTCTCAGTCAGATAAGGAGAATACCCAAAATAGAAACACAGGTGTTGCACCAACAGACTCAGCACTTTCTCCTTTTTGCTCTATTCTTTCTCCCTTCTAGTCTTCTCATTTTCTCCTTTCTATTCTGGTTTTTTTTTTTTTTTTAATATTCAAAAATATTAGAAATATTCTAAAATATTTGTATTTTTCCTTCTTATATGAAAACAAACATATGTTTGGATATTGATAGTCTTTATCAAAGTAATTATTTGCCAGTTGGAGAGAAAAGATGGTCATAACCAAACTAGCTGCTCACCGGGCAAAATTTGGCTCTTGAAGTGATGCTAAGAGATTACAGCAAACGAACAGATTTCCAGGGGTCAAACTAAGCAGCCTGCACAAATGCTGTGTACTGTGACTAAGAAGCACCAAACTGATGCTGTAGCAGGTTTCCCATCACTGGATGTATGTCATTGGAGTGTGCCCTTTCTCTTGCCTGTGTGTCCTTGGCTTTGATGAATGCCAGGGCAGGGAAACAAGAGCTTTTACCTTCTGTAATGCTTGGGTGAATACTAGTAAATTTGCCTATTCATGCTGATACAATTTTTCTTCAAAGTCAACTGAGAGGAAAGTGTAGTCCAAATGAGGTCGGCAACTACTCTGTTTGTGTGATAAAATAAAATAGAGAGAAGAAAGGATAGGCCAAAGGGCTCAATTCACAGTAATACTTACAGTCTTGTCCAATGTAAACAAAATACAAGCCCAGGCTGGAATTCTTCTTAGAAACTGCAACTTCCCAGGCATGTCTTAATGAGCCCAGCTTCACAGTTGAAACGGAAACTCTCACAGCCTCCATTCTTCATCTGCCTTAACCTGCTAAACTGGGTTCTGTTCAGCTGACGCAGAGAAGGAACCTTGCATTCAGCATGTCACCTTAGACTTAAATTATCTCATCATACTGCCTGCAAAAAGAACTGTGCCTTAGTATTTTTCTCCAAATTGTAGTAGATTGGTAATCACGGAGCAGGATCTGAAACTATTATGCAGCAGATAAAAGGATTTAAGAAAATAGTTAATGCTGAGATTTGTCTCTTACTTATCAAACACATTGACTGTGGGTTTCAAAGCTTCACATTCGTGACACATTCAGTTTCCCTACTTTAATATGCTTCACCCTAGTATCTGCCTTAGTGGCCCAATTGCTTATTCTTTCCTTCTAGACAACAATGGAAGATAGACCCCTTCAGAATTAGGTAACCCAGATGTGAAAGACACTTTGGAGGAAGTTAATAGTGCTAAATTAGTCAACATAATGATTAAGCTTTTGTGAGCTAAATCGGTGCTTAAGTTCTTTGTTTCATGTGAAAAGAAAGATCACTGCAAATGATTTTAACTCTGAAAGGAGTTTTTAAAAGCATTACTGAAGTTGCAGGAAAATCCTCGAAGGAGGGTGGTTACACTTTGGTTTGCTAATACTTCTAACTAAATGTTCTCAGTTTCTGATAAATCCTCTGAGTTTATTGGGAGGATAGAGAGAGACGATAATCTTCTCTTTAAAAACAGATTTTATAACCCAGGAGCAGTAGGCTGCGAGAGCTGTTTGTAAAAGTGTTCAGGACAGGAGCCATTGGATTGAGGTTTATACAGTCATGTATGCTGTATGTACTAATAAGTTTTTCAGTAACCAGAGAGCTTCAAGTTTAGGATTATAAAAGAATTCAACAGACTTTGGGAAGCCTGATGACAAGGGATTTTCTAGTTAAGGGTGTTGGTGGGGGAAGGCTGTTAAAATCAGTAGCCATGAGTTACCAGTGGCCTCGTTAGCGCAAGGATGTTCTATTTTGCAGAAGACCACGGAAGATACATCTTCATTGAAGAATTTGAAGGAGGATGAGGATACTATCTAAAGACCTTGATGGCACTTTTTTTTTCCTATTTAAGGATCAATGATATGGTGAGTTATTTGACAGAATTAAAACAAGGCTCATGCTGTGGTCAGGTAATGGATTTGGTTGGTGAAGGCAAATAAGATGAGATTGACTGACACAGGGCAGTGTACTTACTGAGAGTCAAGTTATGACCTGTACACTGGGAATGTGACTCAAAAAAGATCTTGAGCAAGCCCTCATTTTCTGTATTCTGGTGGGATTGTAGGGTGCACCCTGGTATGACAATGATGGATGGGACTGATCCTGCCAAAGGTGGTTGTATGGGATATAAAGTTGTAAGTGGATGATCTGGGCTCATCATCTAGGCACCTTCCTGTGGTCACTGCCAGGTGTCTTTCCAGAGGGCTTTTCTTGTCCATCCTCACATATATATTAAAGGTGATTGTGATAAATTGCCTTGTGGTACATCTCTGTCCATCTCCACAGAGAGACTTAAAGTAGGTACCAAATGTACGGATGTAGTTGATGAGAAATATTCTGCTAAAAAAACCTGGAGTAAAAGTAGTGGATTTATACAGAATTATGCAGGCTGGAACTGTGCTGTGATTCAGACACTATAATCTCAACAAAACTGTATTTTGAAATATTTTAAGGGAAACAGGTGTGAATGTAGTCCGCAATTTAAACAAGTGGAGGATAAGGAAAAAAGAATAGAAACTAGAAGATAAAGGAGAAGGTGAAAACATCACATTCACTTAATTAGAGATTTTATCTGTGTCCTTCCAGAAGTTTCTAAAACTGTACAGTTGCCTATAGAAACTCTACTGGTTCCTATAGAAAATAGAAGAAAACTATTGTCATGACAGCTGTAATGAAGAAGGAACCTAATTTGCCCAGTGTGGGTTTGAAATAGAAAGAAAACCTAGGTAACTGATGAGAGCTGCTGCTTAGTGCTGCGTCTTCTCACTCCTATCTCTCCGATAGAGACTGACCTTAAACCTTTAGTATTTTAGCTTAGGAGCACCAAATTGCTACCACATATGCAGGCCTGCTGAGAAACAGTAATAGAGACCTTGAGGGAACCTTTGATTTCTCAGAGATCAAGGATTCATTTTTAACACCCAGCTGAAGCACTCCTTTTGCCCACATTCTCACACTTAATAGCAGGCACCAGATCTCTACTTTTTAATAGAAAATGTTATTACTAGAATGCCCAAACTGATTGTTTCAATCAAACAAGTGTTGTACATTCAAAAAATGAACTTTCTTTGACCTTTTTTTGCTATGGAGGAGGAAAACGCCAGGTGCTGTGACTTCAGGTAGTTCCCTCAGTAACTGACTTTAGGTAGTTAGTTAAGCATTTGTGTGTTCTTTCAAGTACTGGCAGTCCTGATAAGCCCAAGGATGTATGTTTTTTAACTTTTCTATTTTTAGTGGTTTTTTTTTTTCAGAAGCTTATGGAGTAAACATATTCTCCTTGCTGTTCTTGTGTGAGTTCTTTTCTTGGTTTGGGTTTGGTTCTTTTTCTCTCTCCCCTCCCTGTATCCACCACACATCTTAAATTCTTCACCCATTCTTTGACCAGGAGACCAGAAGGCTGTATACCTCCAACAAACTGAATGAGTAGAGTTTTGCTTTAAGAAACAGCTCCTTCTGCTGGTGGCAAAAAAAAACCCACGTACACAAAACCAGGCAAAGAATGTATGGTCCATGTAATGTGGCAGGTACTGTCTGATTACTGAGATGGTTTTGGTTAGGAAAAACATTATATTTCAATATCTACTAGCAGAAGGATGTGCATGAGGACTAAGGCTGTTGTCCTGTAGCTCCTCACTGATTGTCCCTCTGTCATGCACAATTAATATAAGAGAAATTATGTTTCTTCTTTCCTGTTAGTCTTTGATGGATGGAACAGGTAATAACATGCAGCCTTATATGTGTTAAAGGTGCAAATATTATAGTTTTTTTGTCAATAAAATGCATTTTCTGTGAAACACTGAAATAAAGGAGAGAGTGGGTTCTGCTTTTCAAGACATTTTCCTTCCAGTACTGAAGTTGTTGGAGCTGCTGTGCTAATATCTTTTGATATCAGGAGGTTCCTCAGTTGTGTGAAAGACAACTTCCTTCTGTAAGTAATAGAGGAACCGACAAGGAGAGGCACCATGCTTGACCTCGTGCTCACCAACGGGGAAGGGCTGGTTGGAAATCTGACACTTCAGGGCAGCCTTGACTGCAGCAATCATGAAATGGTTGAATTCAAGATCCTCATGACAGTGAGAAGAGAGTGCAGCAAGCTCACTGCCCTGCACTTCAAGAGAGCAGACTTTGGCCTCTTCAGGAACCTGCTCAGTAAGATTCCGTGGGATACAGCCCTGGAGAGCAGGGGGCCCAAGACTGTTGGATGATATTCAAGGATCACCTGCTGCAAGCTCAGGAGTGTTGCATCCCAACTAGAAGGAAGTGCAGGAGGAGGGCGAGGAGACCTCCTTGGATGGATAAGAAGCTGCTGAGGAAAAATCAAAGGAAAAAAGAGACTTATAAAAGGTGGAAACAAGGACAGGTGGGCTGGGAAGAATACACGGATGTTGTCTGGGAAGCTGTAAGCCAGGTTAACAAAGCTAAGGCCCAGTTAGAATTAAACTTGGCTAGGGATGTGAAAGGTAACAGGAAGTGATTCTATAGGTGTGCTGCGAATATAAAACAGACTAGGGACAATGTGAGACCTCTTCAGAAGCTACCCTGGATGTGGAGAAGGCTGAGGTTCCTACTGACTTCTTTGCCTTGGTCTTCACTGGCAAATGCCCTGATCACACAACCCAAGTCTTGGAAGGCAAAGGTAGGGACGGTAAGAATGAAGACCTTGGGCCCACTGTAGGAGAGGATCTGATTTGAGACCATCTTAAGAACCTGAACATACACAAGTTCATGGGAAATGATGAAATCCATCCACAGGTCCTGAAGGAGCTGGCAGATGAAGTTGCTAAGCCACTGTCCGTCATGGTTGAAAAATCATTGCAGTCAGGTGAATTTCCCAATGGAAAAAGGGAAATATAACCCCCATTTTCAAGAAGGGGAAAATGAATGAGCCAGGGAACTACAGATCAGTCAGGCTCACCTCTATGCCAGACAAAATCCTGGAGCAGATTCTCCTGTAAGGCATGCTGAGGCATGTGAACACCAACAAGGTGGTTGGTGACAGTCAGCACAATTTCACTAGGGGGAAATCCTGCCTGACCAATCTGGTGACCTTCTATGTTGGAGCTACAGAACTGATGAACAGGGGTAGAGGAGTTGATGTCATCTCCCTGGACCTGTGCAGAGCGTTTGACACTGTCTCACATGGCGTCCTTGTCTCTAAGTTGGAGATACATCAATTTGATGTATGGATCAGTCGGTGGATAAAGAACTGTCTGGATGGCCACACTCAGATTTGTGCTCAATGGCTGAATGTCCAACTGGAGACCAGTAACGAGTGGTGTCCCTCAGAGATCGGTGTTGGGACTGGTCTTGTTCAATATCTTTGTCAGTGACATAGATGGCAAGATTGAGTGTGCCCTCAGCAAGTTTGCTGATGACACGAAGCTCTGTGGCTTGGTTGGTACATTGGAGGGAAGGAATGCCATCCAGAGGGACGTTGACATGCTTGTGAGATGGGCTGATGCCAACCTGATGAAGTTTAACCATGCCAAGTGCAAGGTCCTACACTCAGGTGGGAGCAATCCCAGGCAGAACTACAGGTTGGGCAGTGAAGAGATTCAGAGCGGCCCTGAGGAGAAGGACTTGGGGGTGTTGGTGGATGAAAAAAATTAACATGAGCTGGCAGTGTGTGCTCAGAGCCCAGAAAGCCAACTGTATCCTGGGCTGCATCAAAAGGAGTGTGACCAGCAGGTCAAAGGATGTGATCCTGCCCCTCTACTGTGCTCTTGTGAGACCTCACTTGGAGTATTGTGTGCAGTTCTGGTGTGCTCAACATAAAAAGGACATGGGACTGTTGGAACAAGTTGGAAGGAGGGCCATGAGGATGATCAGGGGACTGGAGCACCTCCTGTATGAAAATGGGCTGAGAAAGCTGGGGCTGTTCTGCCTGAAGAAGAGAAGGCTGCGTGGAGACCTCATAGCAGCCTTCCAGTATCTGAAGGGGGCCTGTAAGGATTCTGGGGAAGGACTCTTTATTAGGGACTGTAGTGATAGAACAAGGGGTAACAGGTTCAGACTTAAACATGGGAAGTTTAGATTGGATCTGAGGAAGAAATTCTTCACTGTAAGGGTGGTGAGGCACTGGAACGTGTTGCCCAGGGAAGTTGTAAATGCTCCATCACTAGCAGTGTTCAAGGCTGGGTTGAACATAGCCTTGGGTGGCATGGTTTAGTGTGAGGTGTCCCTGCCCACGGGAGGGGGTTGGAACTAGATGATCTTGAGGTCCTTTCCAACCCTAACTATTCTATGATTCTATGATAGTCTGAAGCGGCTTCCAGCAGATGCTAATGGGACAGGCACTAAGGTCAAACACTACCACAGAACTAATTTTCTTCTTTAATGTCTGCAATTTTTTAACTTTAGCCAAATTTGCTTTCACTTAACTCAGTTATTTCTGTTGTTCATACTCTCTGAGGAACCAACTTAATAATAGGATGCAGCTCTATCCTGAGAATAACATTACCTGTGATGGGGGGTTTATTAAAATGTGGGAAAATTCGAGTGGACTAAACCCTCTTCGCTTCCAAAACAGAATAAGCTAAAGACTTATCACTTCAAGTGTGCAGTCTTTCAAATATGTAAGTTAGGACTGTGCATGTACAATGTACATTTTCTCCTGGGTTGTGTACCGTCAATAAAAAGAACAAGTCTTTTTTTTCTAGCTTTCATATATATCCTTGTAGGAAATCCTGAGAGAATAGTAAGATTCACCTCTGATGCTTAAGCTGTATGGTGACAAATTGCTCTTTGACTGCACACCAAATTATTTTTCTCTGCTTTCTTCAAAGTTCGCACCATGTTGCCCAGAGAAGCTGTGGCTGCCCCATCCCTGGAAATGTTCAAGGCTGGGCTGGACAAGGCTTTTGTTGCCAGATCTAGTGGAAGGTGTCCCTACCTATGGCAAAGTGATTGAAACCAAGTGATCTTTAAGGTCTCTTCCAACCCAGTAGGTTGGATATATAGAAGTACTATGGAGCAGTTCCTTTCTCTGCTCTTCATAGTTCTTGTTTTCTTTGAAGACTGCTGCTGTTTTGGTTTAGCACCTTGGTGGGATGTTTACTTTGGATGATTATCTCTTTAATTCCTATTTCTTTAGAAGTCCTGGATTCTCCTTCCTGAAGCAATGTCCTACTAGTTTATAAGCTAGGGCATTGCTTCTGGGAAAGAGAGGAATAGTGGGGTAGTGCTTATGGGAGTAGTTGTCATCCTTTGATAGTGCTGTTTTCTCAAGTCACACCTACCTCCTTCCTCTTCAGAAGGACGTACTTGGTACCATTTAGCTGAAGAGCCCAAGGCAATCTGGCCAATGTAACTTTTTATATCCACTTGGAGTTGTCAGTTCTGTGGAGAACTATTTGTCCCGTTCCGAATCATTCCTTCTACAAGGCACTGCTAAGGAATTTTTAGAAGTATTAGTATACGAAAATAGCACTACCAACTTATCAGACATACTTGCTTAATCACTTTTGGATGTATCAACTCCAAAAATCAGTTAGCAATTCCTGCCTACTAGTGTATAAGATGTTCTTTGAGATAATTTTTATACAAGTTGAGCTTGTAGTACTCCTACATAACTTAAAATATACTTAGTTCTTGCGAAAGTACTTTGAAATCAAGCGTAGTGAGTAGGCCTGATTTGCTTCTGAAAACTTCCAAGACACATGCATTTAATTTCTCAGTAGACTAATGATACGGGTATATTAAGAAGCACTTCCTGATGTTTCTCTTTATGAAAACTGGCTTCTTTTATACAGAACTGCTAAATGAAACATTTTATGGCAAAAATATTCCCCTTTTTTTTTTTTTTCTTTCTTCTATAAAGAAACTGTATTCCAAACCACCTATAGACATAATGCAGTTGCCCATGTGCTGTCATCTAGTGTCATCGAGTCACTGTAGTATACTCAGCCTGGCCCTCAGCTGCCACTCCAAAAGGATGCAGGTCTCCCGTAGCTGCTGCACTGTTATCTGCTGCTCCTTTACAATGTCTTGGAGAAGCTGGGTGCTCATTTAAGATGCCTAACCATGGTTCAGCTCAGAGCAGGAAAAGCTCCCTGAGCTTTCTTCTGGTGGCTCCTTCCAGCTACTCTTGAACACTTGCAGCTGCAGCTGTGCTGTGCCTTCTGCAATAACATGATCTAGATACTGAAAATAGGTACCTATATTTAATAGGTATGTTTGACCTTGATTTTTCTGTGCTTTGTTTTCTCATTTGTAAATTTGGGTAATACCAGCTGTTCATCTTTCAGGGATATTGTGAGGATAAATTATTAGTGAATCACTTAAATACTTAAGGGGATGAGTAATGTTGTGAAGTCTACAAGGGAATTAAGCATTCTGTCTTTCTAGCAGGATCTGAATATTGTTTACTAAATGAGGTACAGGGTTATACACAAAATACTGAATGGAGAGCTGTGCATCCAAATGAGGTACAGCTCCTACCTTAGGAAAAAAGAAGTGTGAATCAAGACTTCTCTGCTGACTATGTAAGTGTACATAGCACATGAAAAAGAACAAAAGTAGGACAGGCTACAAGGATTCTGATATCTGCAACTCTGTGGCTGGAAGCTGACAACTTTAATACTATTTTTATAAGATTCTGTGTTTTGTGATATTGTCTGTTGTTACATAGACACCCATACATGCACCCTCTTATAAACAGCTTTGTGAGGGATGGAGCCTGTGACCAGAACATATGACGCAGCTATATCAGGGATTCAGGGAAATGTTAGAAAGAAAAAAAAGTAAGGACGTTGACTTAGGCAGACAATTTTTTGTTGTTGTTTTTGTATCTGCCTTTTAACACAGCATAAGAATTTTCTGAAAGGCTCACCACTCAATTAAACTTTTCTATTAAATGCTGGTGCGGAAGCCATATACTTAACAAGTTTTCCACTCTGTTGCTTTACTGTATAAATAATGCGTCTTCTGGAAATTTCTAATACACGTCAGGTATTCATGATGAAAAAGCACATTCGTACTGCCGGTGCAGAGATAATTACTTGCCATTAGGTTCATAAGAACATAAATTTTATTGATTTCTATCATCTAACTTGTCAACTTCTTACATTTCATCTGCGCTCTGCCCCTCACTGACAAACAGCAAATAATTTAGTCTTCCCCTAAAATGATAATGACTACCAAATGAAAACTTCATTGAAACACACAGTACCACATCACTTGCACTAAAAAAAAAAAAAGCTTTTTTTTATTTTTAATTTTTTTTCTAATGATAATTCAAGTGCTGTCACTTGAAACGAATTTATTTCACTGACTTCTATTAAGGTGCTGTTATTTAGACGTTCCCTTATTATTTAAGAGGTAAGCTATATGTGCTGGTTATTTTGTTCCAAGTGCATTTTTGCGTGAAGTTTTGTAGACACTTCTGCTAGAAATTGTTTGAGAAAATAATAGATTTTACCACTGTAACAAAACTTCTTCTCTCAGTTGTGTCTCTTATATGACATGAGTCTGGTGGGGGATCCAAATGTCTGTCATCTCATTAGGCAAGGGTCATTATTTCCATGTCATTTGTTTTTGAGACATTGTCTAGCAATAACACTGATGGTTTCAGTGATGTGTTTTCTGTAGCTTAATCAAGGACTCCCACGAAACTGCATTGCCGCATTCATAGCAAGATCTGTGGCCTGCCGATACACAGATAAGTAGAAAACGTATTGAGATGTTGGGGAAAGCTGCTGATTTGGTTATTATTTGGAAAAGACTTTTCTGTTACCTGATATCTGCCCACCTCTGTCCATTCAAAGAAATTGCCCGTACATTCCTAGAGTAATTTTTTCCTTTTAGCTTTTGTGTTCTTTATGTGGAGCCCTTTCTTGCCTCAGTGACTGTGTAAAAAACCCTGGAGAATCATAACTATGCTAGGAGAAAATATGTATTGGCAAAATTTATACTCCTGAATACTGATTTAGCATAGCTATAGTATTAGAAAAATATACTTCAAATACTAGGAAGAGTAAATGCAGAACAATATTCAATATATGTAACTTGAAATCAGAAAAAATAATCTAATCTTTGGCCATGTCTATCGTATTTGTGTATTAATCTGCCACTGGAGACAATAAGATGAAATTCAGAGGAAAAAAGAAATAGCAGTGGAGAAGCAATTTTCCAGTGAATTAGTCTCTGGCAAAGGTTGCTTAACAGAGGAGCCTCACTTTTCCTTCGAAGAAAAAAACATTAGGAAAGAAGAATTAACATCACCTTTCCTGCCATTTGGTGGTAACATTTTAAAAGAATATGATCCAGTTAGTTGCACAGTGCCTTCCAGCGTATGAATGCTGACAAGATTTAGAAAGCAAAGAACGTCCTCTCAATGTATGTTAGCTCTTGGTATTGTAGATTTGCCTTTATGCTAGCAGGAAAATATGCACGTCTTCATGTTGAGATGAAATGATTTGTGAAATGCTCATGCTGTGCATTGAGTACTCAAGAATACCTTGATAAACATACAGTTGGAGGCTGTTAATGTATATTATTGACTTCAGTTAGAGTTTACCATGTCTCTACTAAATGAGAAAGTGTAGAGATGCATGTGTAATTTATGTAAGAGCTTGGAGGAACAAAATGACATTTGATTCCCTAAAATATTTCACTTTCCAGGCTGCAGTGTGGCTGCAAAGATTATGTTAATACAGTGTGCTGCAGATACAAACTCAGAAAGGTGAACAAAGCAAATAGACATCCTATGTCCCGGGGATAGATACTTCTGTACTCTTTTGCCTCTCACATTTCACATTACCCCACTGCTTGTGTACATATTCTTGATAGTATTTTTGATAGTTCTACGTCAGTACAAGATGGCAAGTTAAGATACAAGCTACAATATAAGTGTGAACAAATTTATTTCCTTTTGTTTGATTTTTTTTTTTGTGTGTGAGTTATTTTGGGAATCCTAAGGTAGCAGAGAAATCCAGATCAGAGAAAACCAGCCTCTGAGAAACAGAATGATGGTTTAGGTTGTTTGTGGAGAATGGACACAAATGTAGCCAAAATATAATCTAATGTGTTCGCTTACAGTTTTGTTGTTAACTGTCAGCTTTCATAGTAGGGTGATGTATTTCAATCAGTCGTTTTCAATATTCTTTTTCTGGGTGAAAATTTAAAAACCTTCCTTTGAAGAAAAATTCTAGGAATAAATACTGCAAAATAATGAAAATATTCCATTAAAAACAAACAAACACAAAAAAAAAAGCCACAAAACAAAAAAAAAAAAAACCCACAAAAAAAAAAACAAGTGTGAACTGGCAGCTTAATTGCTGTACTTCTAGTTTACTGGAGTTCTAGCTTCTTCTAGTGCCTGAGAACCTGCCAGGTCCTAGTACTGGCTGTAGCTCCACAGGTGTTGGGATCCCCACTGGAAAGCCATCGTCATCTATCCTAACTCTCTGTAAGATCTTCAGTACTAAGGCAAAGCTGCACTGCCAGGAAGTCTGGGGTTTTCAGCATCTCATCAGATAAGTTGGTAGGAAACCAGTTGAGCTTCTACCTCCCTATTACCACTCAGAAGTTTGTTTTAGGCACTTCCATTTCATGGAATCGTAGAATAGTTCAGGTTGGAAAGGATCTCAAGGTCATTTCATTCCAACTCCCTGCCATGAGCAGGGACACCTCACACTAGAGCATGTCACCCAAGGCTCTGTCCAACCTGGGCTTGAACACTGCCAGGGATGAAGCATTTACAATGTCCTTGGACAAACGATTCCAGTGCCTCACCACCCTTACAGTAAAGAGCTTTCCCCTTATATCTAACCTAAGCTTTCCCTGTTTAAGTTTGGACTCATTCTCCCTTGTGCTATTGCTACAGTCCCTGAGGAGGAGTCCCTCTCCAGCATCCTTATAGGGCCCTTTCAGATACTGGAAGGCTGCTACAAGGTCTCACTTCTCCAGGCTGAACAGCCCCAATTGTCTCATCTTGTCTTCATATGGGAGGTGCTCCAGCTCCCTTATCATCCTTAATAAGAATATATGACAGAAAGAGCAAGAGGAGCACAAGGGGGACAGATATTTGAGGTCATTAATGGTAAATTATTTAAATTAGAAACACCAGGCTTGGTGTTATAAAGCTGCATAGCCTGACTATATCAGCAGACAGGCAGTAAAGCAAAGCGCAGCTGACCACTTTTGCCAGAACCCTAGGATATTTGGGTAGGCTAAGTCTGCTCCTGTACCTTCGCTACTGAAAATTAAATGGTGAAGTAAAAGAGTGATTCCAATGCATTTTGTGGCATGGCTAATCTACAGCATGTTTTACCTGTGAGTGAAAGGGACAGTCCAAGTATTTCCGAAAACAGTCTTGAGGATTTTCTGAGTGTGTGATTAGAAGTTTGCCACCAAGGATTGTTTTCAGCTTGTCCATCTACCTCACTTCTGAGAACTTCTCAGGCTGTGTATCTGCATTTCTTTGTTGTGGTTTTTTGAATTTAGTTTTGTCGTAGTTTGAGGCCCCTCAAACAGTTCTGTGGGG
>JASSUY010046919.1:36513-55507 GCA_032466535.1 Forpus xanthops | reverse complement strand
AAAAAAAAAAAAAAAAAAAAAACCAAAAAAAAAAAAAAAAAAAAAAAAAAAAAAAAAAAAAAAAAAAAAAAAAAAAACAAAAAAAAAACAACCCAACAAAGTTGTAAAGGCTGCTTTTGGTGTTTTACAGTAGAGCTTCTGAGAGAAACCTATGCCAGTCTTTAATTTTAATCAATAAATGGAATTGTACACAAATAACAGCATTTTTTTTATTTTATATATTTTTTTTTATTTTTATTTTTTTTAGAAAAAAAGATAAAGGTTAACTGCTGAGGGATTGCAGTTTACAAGTGACTCATTCCTTTGAGTCATTTGAATGAGTATTCCTTTGGTAGTCTGGTTTCAGATGCGGTATGCAAGAATCTTGACCTGTTGGGTATAAATAAATCCTACAAACTTTTACCTTGTACTAGATTCTCATTTTTTGCAAACATTTATTTGTTTTCAACTTAGAATGGTGTTAAGGTCACATCAGTGTAAAGCATTTAAATACAGGTATTTCAAAATAGAGATAAAAAACTTACTGATTTTGTTTAGTTCCAAGATATTTGGCTTTTACAGGGCAAAGTTTTGCTTTTATGAATATTAAAGACATACACAATGCAAACCATGTGTCGATTTATTTAATAGTCTGGTGAGTTGCTCTGAAAGGCAGATGATATGCATGAGTTTTACTCTAGAAAAGGGCTTGTATGAAAAAAAAAAAGTGCCTATGTGTTTTGATGCAATCTGCATGTACAAAGTAGGCAGTGGAAGTACCATTTTTCACTATTTGATATAGAGCTTTGTCTTTAATTCATATGCTTGGAATTAAAAAAAGAATTGTAACGAAGATTAATAGCAAACATTTTAAATAAGCTTAAGAAGTTGATGATAAGATTGTCTTTTAATATATTTTGTACTGGACTGTTAGTCCAATGTAAAAAAAAAAAAAAAAACCAACAATCTAATATGTTTTATCATACTGGTTTCTAGTTGCTGAAACAGGACTGAGAGCTAGCTGATCAGTGTTCCACGGTAGTCCACCACTGCATGAGGCAATACAGCATTTGGTCTCTGTTTCCATACAGACAAAAGGAGGCCAGTGCTACATAATATAGGGGATAATTAATTTATTTCCATAACTGCTAGAGAATACTCTTCAGCTCTTGCTGTGGGGAAAGGGGTTTTGTTACAGGAGTTTGGCCCAGCTCCTCCCTCCCCCCGCTCCTTTCTGATAGTGCCAGGTGGGACTGTGGAAGCGGGTTTGGTTCTGGTGAACAGGCATATCAATATGCATGAAATAAGTACTGACCTATGTACATCACAGTTGCTAGGAAGAAAGGGATCTTTATTGAACAAGATATAGGGAGAACACTGTGTATTATCACAACTGTGTCCTTTAGAAGATCTATAAAAAACAGTTTTTCTGGGAATAACCACCATTATTTCTCTGACCACAGAGTTGTAACTGCATGGTTGGACTGAAATTCAAAGTGTTTTCTTTCTGCTGAAGATGCCATTTTCTTGCTGGGGTTTTGCAGTTGGATGCCTCTCACAGAACTAGTCCTTGAAGCCGATGTGCCTCAGCAAGGCATACAAAAGTTCCCATCCCCTTAGGCAGTGCTTCCTGCTCTGTGGAGTTAGCAAGCTAGCTGCCTGCTGTGAAATACAGTAGTAAATGAATTCTGCAGTCATGCCCATGGAGAACTCACTGAAGTTTAATTTTCCTTGCTACAAAGTGTAGTGAAAAACTCTTGATGACCTTCAGCTGATTACACTGTGAAGATGCTCGCTATCCTTTTAAGCTTTGTTTTGATGAACTGGATTGATGACTCACTTTAGAAATAGAAGCCAGTCATGCATTCTACATGAAAAAAGGGTCGGGAGACTTGAAACTTGTGTATTGATTGCAACCAATTTAATGCCTGAACAATTATGACTTCTCAACCCATTTCTCCCCCTTCCCCATCTTGTCATTAATGTTTATGGCAACCAGACCCATTGACCTAAATTTTTCTGTGGATCTTCCTGCTGCCTTATTAGGTCCGGTTTTTGTTTCCCTGCACAACCTTTATTTTGACTCCTTTGACAGCTAAAGCTGTCTTCAGTTATGCTTTTGCATGTTACTTCACTGGCTTGTTGACAGTTTCACTGCACAGTCTGAGAAGTTCACAGTTAGTAAACATATAGGTGCTTTACTTCATCTCCTTTCTTGAGTTCTCATACCTTACTTACTGACTGCACACTATGAACTTGTTCTGAAGACAGAAACACTACCTTTTCATTGGAGTTCGTGGTGCTCTTTCGTGAGCTGTATCAGTCCTGTAGATAGCCTTGTAATTTCTCTATGTCTTCAGTGCTTCTTGTAATTAGGAGACTGCCTTTGAAACAACTGGTGGATATGTTGTTTCCTTGCAGCTTAGAGGTTCCAAATGTGTGTCTGTAGTAAAATAAAGAAATTTGTAATCTGGCTGTGTGATTAGTGGCCATAGTCACTTTAGGCAACTGTATGCCTGAAAATTCCTAATTTAATTCAACATTTAATTGTGGGTGAAAAAAATGTCTTGTAAATTACAGGCACAAAATAGTATTTTTTTTTTTCAGCTGAGTCAAAGCCAAGCTCTGTAACTGGGTTACCTGTAGACCCCTAAGTCTAGGGGTTTGCAGCAGAAGTTGTTGCATGTAATGTTCATTTCATGCTGAATTTGAAGAAGTCTGTTTCGGGCTTTTTCTCTGTTGTTCACCCTGTTTTTGATGATGTCTGTAAGAAAATACTTCAAATTTAATATCATGGGGTTTTTTATTTTAGGATATTGTCGCAGTGTTTCCAGAGAGCAGTGTTTCAAGAGAAAAGGTTGGGAGCAACAGTAATCGTATGGAAATGCAAGATTGTTATTTGTCTCAAGTCATTTATTGACTGTTACGTTTTAGAGTCTGGAAGTTCCAGAGAAGATTGATGCCTTCACACTTGCCCCAGATCAGGAGTTTGTGGCAGCAGAACGCAATCAGAGGCCATGAGGAAAAAACAAAACCAAAACCCGTCATAATTCTGGTTTCTTTCCTGTGCTTGTGTGTTTTTATTTACATGCTTTATGTCAACAGATCAGTACATAAGAGAGTGTAATAAGATGCAGACTAATGGGGATTAGTGTTAAGTACTCACAGATACTGACTTCAATGGAAATAACACCACAATAATAGCCTTGGTAGCTGAAGATTCTGTGATCTTGGGAAGTCAAAATAAGCATACACAGTCAGTTGAACTCCATAGATGAGTGGAACAAGAGCAGGTTTTAAAAGTGAAGCATAGAAGGTATTTTTTCCCCCCTCGTTTTCAGTGGTTCAGTTGGCAGTGGTCTGCAGGCTGCCCCTCAGGTTATTGTCCCTTGCTCAACTGTTACTCAGTTGTGTCTCGTGTAGGAGCAGAGAGCTCTTATGCTAGGTCTTCATTCCTGCTGCTGGGGTTTACTAATGGAGACAAGGGGCTGATAAACAGCCAGACACTGAAGTTGCTTCTTGGTCTGGCATGACCCCTGCTAAAGAGGCTGGTTTATGAGACAAGGAAAAGAGCTCCATTTGATTCCATGCCCTTGCGTCACTCTATCCAAGAACAAAGACAACTACACAAAGCAGTGTCACAGACAGTAACGTTGGTACTCTCTGACTTCACGTCTGTTGTCTTGTGGCTTTAGGGGCATATACCTGATGTTCATCTTGGGTCACAATTCAGTTGTAGTCAGAGAAAAAGGCTGGTGTTGCTTTGGCTGGTAGAAGCTGAACTGAAAACAGAAATACAGAATGACTGCTTTTACTTCTCAGGTAATAATCTGGTTACTTTCATTATTGTAAATTATGAAAGTGCCAACATACAGTTAAATTATATCAGGTAAATTTTTAAATAGGACTGCTTTATTCATCTCCTCTGAACTCAGTATGTCAGTAAAACATCACAAATCTTCATTAAGATGACAGAGTTCCTTGTGTGTCATATCTTAATTTGCATTCTCACAGTTTCTTTGGCCATTTAGTAGCTTATTTTTGGTCAAGGGTTCATTTTCATTGACTGTGTCTGTTATTGAATTTGGCTATTACAAATTCTCTGCTTTCTTTCTTTTTTTTTTTTTTTTTTTTTTTTGAGACCATAAAGGACTTAAAGGCTTTGAACTTTATAAAGTGTGAAATTGTAAAGGAGAGCAGCGAAGATAGTGAAAGGAGTAAAGAGCATGCCTTATGAGGAGCAACTGAGGGACTAGTTTGTGAAACCTGGGGGAAACTAAGGTGTGACCTTATTGCTGTCTACAGCTTCCTCGTGGAGCAAGCGGAGATGGAGGTGCTGGTCTCTTCTCCCAGGGATCTGGTGATAGGATGCAAGAGGATGGGTTAAAGCTGTGTCCAGGGAAGTTCAGATTGGGTACTAGGAAAAAGTTCTGCACTGAGAGGGTGGTCAGACCATATTTGGAACAAGCTACCTAGGGAAGTGGTCATGGTTCCAAGCTTACTGTTGTTCAAGAAGCGTTTGATCAACCCTCAGACACTTGGTTTAACTTTTAGGTTGCTCTCTGTGGAGTCAGAAGTTGGACTTGATCCTTGTGGGTCCCTTCAAACTCAGGGTATTTTACAGTTCTATGAAATAATTCTGCATTCATTTAATAAGAAATCTGATTGAAATACAGGGAAGCTTTTTCAAGTAAGAAGCCAGTGTAAAATACTCATTCCTACTGGATTTTAAAGATCAGATTCTAGATACCAGATTTTAAATGGTTTATTAGGAAATTTTACAGTATATTATGACACTGACAAACATTTTTTCAATCAAGATCAGCATTTTTTGAGGCTATGGCATAGCATTCTAATATTAAACAAAATAGTCACATCTTTTCTGCGGGTCGCAAACCTCTTTCTTTTCCTCCCACCCCAAAATGATATTTATTAGCCAGGTTTAATGTGTAGGTTAAATATTACATGATCGGTTACTCTGTTTTGCATTAGTAGGCTTAGGGACTACATCTAAACTGTGCTAGTTAATACGTCCTGCCATAATAGCATGGCACAGTAGATTCTTTTGAAATGTACACAACTTCTCATACTTGTACCAGTAATCCTTCAGAAAAGTGTGCATTTGTACTTCTAAGTGAACAGAGCACCCCATTGTAAATCAGTGACATTTACACTGTTAAGTGTCTGATATTTTTACGCATTATTCTCAGTTTAAGGGAAGTCTTGTTTGTCCACATTTGTGCTTAAATTTTAAAAGGGCAGATTTCCTTTCAAATAGATTGTGTTTGATTGGGGTATTACTACAGTATCAGAATTGACAGCAGTTCCATCTGTTTGGCTAAATTGTATTTGAAATTCTGGCCTAATTTTAAAATTCTCAAATTAAGTACATATAGCCCCAGTGTAGAACTGTCACCCTTCCTGAGTGGAGGTCAACTGTCAGCTACCAGACATTGTTTCTTTGTTTTGAAAAGATTCTGTTTGGGCAAAGACTTGGTCCTTTAACCAGATCCTGCTTTTCATCTGTTTTTCATGGCAGACGATCACATTTCCTAACCATTTGCAAACAGTGACTGTCTGGCAGGATTTCCTGGATACACTGGGGTTTGAGATTGTAAAAGGCCAGCTTTCTGAACTGTAGTGATTACTATGGTTATTTGTACTGCCTTTTCTTCCATGGGAATTAATCAGCTCATCATATGGACGGTAGAAATAGGGTCTAAGAAAAATTCATCTGTTAACTAATCAATCTGCACAATGACTCACAAAGACAAAAAAATCAAAATAAGACACTTCATGACCTTTGTATACTAAAACTTCAGGAGTCAAAGTTTTGTAAGAAACTCCTGAATCCCCTTTTGTCAGTGGAGTGAGTACTGAGGACCTTGAAACACATAACCAGTGACATAAAGTTCTGTGAGCACAAGGCAGTGGATAACCAGTGCTTACTGTGAAAAGAACCATGTCTTCATTAACATATTTTATATTCTAAGTTGACCTTCAAAATTAAAACCAAGGTGGTAATAAAAACATGTAAACCTACAGATGCTATGAGAAATTTGACTGATGTTGATTTGTTTCTTATGAGTCAATTCACTGGAAAAAGTGGTGTGATTTTCTTGTGTGTATATGCCATGTGAGAGATTGAACCCTTTGATACTTTCCCATGTTCTGAGGAGCCCCCTAAGCAGATAATATGGGATAAAAAAGATTTTGACGAGAGGGTTTTGTCATTATTTGCATAGAATCCATGGGATATTTAATAAGGTCCTGAAAGCGATGGTGTTTTTTTGAATATCAGAAGTGCTAATGGAGTTCTTAATTTTACAGAGAAAAGCTATCCTCCATTTTCCTTACAATGCATTAGTTGATTTTGGTTGACTGCTTTCCTTTTCCTCACCTTGTGAGGACTTAATGAAGGGGGCAACATTCTGTTACACCTTCTATCTATTGAAACTGTATTTATCTTGAAATGTCTTTTGCCCTTACTGTATTCTCATTAGTTTCAAAAACAGAGGAAGTAAGATGAAGTCCTGATCCATTCAAGTTTATGTGTGTCTCAGTCTTAAATGAAGCAGATTTTCTCCCACTGAATTTACTTCACAAAGGAAATGTCAAAGGCATCCTGATATCCTCTTTCTTGGCCCTTATTGTCCAGAGGCTGACTTGTTTCGACTGTGTGAACAAGATCTAAAAGTTCTGGGTTTGTAGGGTTGGGGTGAAGAGAGCTCAAGCTGGTTAGTTGGCTGGTTTTTAAATATGTGTGGAGCCTCCACCCTCTGACAATGATTGTCCGCAAGAATGTCATCTGTGTGTAGTTACCACTGACTGGTTAGTACAAACCCTGGTGTGGGAGGACAGGGTTCTTCAACCTTGTGAAAACACTTGTGCAGTACAACTCTTTCAAGTAACCACCTGGCTTCTTCCTTATATACATCTTACACAGTGTAAAAAATTCAGAAATGTTTACTCAACTTCAGGCACATAGGTTTGAAAGAACACTTTGTATGATTCTGTGATTGTTTTACACCATGTGACACTGACAGAAGAGCAGAGACTTGAAAAAACTGTTTGGTGGTTAGATAAGCAGCCTGAAGCACAGATTTTTTTTATCTTTCTTATTTCTCTAAGCAATTCCATACTTCTTGTACAAGCATCACTTCCAGTGAAATTAGTAGATGATTTGCTTCCACAAGCAGCAGACAATCTTGTAACGCAACTGTGAGCAGCCCTTTTTTCAGTGTCTCCTTCTGTCATTAAATAAATAGAAAAAGTAAGTGTGCATTCCATCAGCTGCAAGTTGATAAAACTTCAGCACAGTTAACAGTCACAAAGCTGCTCTTGACGATTTTCAACACAGCATTATTTTATAAAATACTGAGAGATTGGAGGGGCTTGAAATTTAAACTATGGGTACCTCATAGCCACCGCTGTGGTGGATAAATATACATCCACAGTAATTTTATTCACTCAAGTAGTTATATCTGTGATATAATGAATGAAACTTGTTGTCTAAACTTTATTTTTAGTTGCTTATGTTGTATGTAACTAAATCATCGGAGAAAATGCTCTTGCCAAAGGAATTTTGGCAAACTATTTAAAAGTCTTATTGACAAGATGTGAATCTTGGTCTGAACAATTAGGAATTTGGGGCTTTGACAAAAAAAAAATACATTTTAGGAGCTAGTTTGGCTCTGCATGTTGATTGTACTGTAGCCACTGGCATTTGTATTAAAATTTAAAGATTGCAGCCTGTAAAGTTCAGAGAGCAGAAGCTAGTTGACTTTCTTGGAGCTTAATAAATGACCTGAAAGCTGAGGTTGTGAGAATGATCACTGCTTTGCACAAGTGCGTTTGTTTTGATCCAGAGTGCTCAGTTTTCAGTGAAGGAGAATTGTCTGTTTGGGAAATGTATTCTGCAAGCCAATTCAATGCTATTGTTTGGAAACTCTGACCAAGCAGAACTGGAAAAAGAGAGCTTGTCATAGGAAAAAGTTAGAACAACTGCTGTGCATTTGTGGGAAGAAATTCTAGAGCTTGTGGTAACACCATTTTGTTGTCTTTTTAAGAAATACTAGTCCCTGTATGATATCAAATCCAGCAGGTAAACAGGAGTGCAGATACGCCTACTTTTGGAGTGGAAAATAATTTATTTCTGCAACAAAAACTTTTCACAAAAGTGTGCTTGGATATACTGCAATGATCTGAAGCTCTTGACAGTTATTCTTCGAATTACAAAGAGAACAACAGTACATGATGGTTAGTTAAATAGCACAAGTAGAGTTTTATTTGCATGATAGTGATGAATTCAACCCTATTGATTGTCTGATCAAAAGGGCACCAGTGCTAGAAAGAAAATCCCATTAATTTTTTTTTTTTTATGCACATATGAAATGTGCAGTGCTCAGGAGACAACATTCCTGGTGATATTCTGACAGACTCTGAAAGCAAAATATGAAGTTAAAATCTAGACTGCAGAAGAGAATTCTGGGACCAAAGTTGTCTGTGTCATACCTTTCTCTGGCTCTGGCCAATGCAGTGGGGTACAACTTTAAAAGAGTATTTTCCTATAACCTCCCAGGGATTTTATGCCATGTTTTGTTCAAAATCCTTTTCCTTGCCTGGGCAGGATTTTGATTTATTTTCCCATAAGGGGATTCTGCATAGTTGAAGGGGGGTTTCTTGTTTGTTTGTTTTTACTGGAACACAGAATATGTTAAAATAATAATAGCTTGTCTAGAAATGCCAGCTTGGTAGTAAAAGACTATTTATTAGATTGGACTGCTCCTCCGTTTCTTGTTGTAAAACAGCACCATGTTTTATGTGTGTAATCCCTGATTGTTCATAAATATCACTTTTGATATGGCTTTTATATTGGTGAATAAAGGCATTCATAACAAAACGTGATTATAGCCCTCCAGCTCCAGTGGGGACAGTTGATTATTTTTCATTCGGTAATGTATATAACAATATAACTTCATGAATCTGAAAATGTCATGCATCTTTCTCTCACAAGGGAGTATTTTGTGTTCAGATGATTACATTTTCCCAAAAAATAAGATAAACATGGTTTTAGTAGAATCATTAATATGTCTCTTTAAATATGAGTGCTACTGGCACTCATTAAGTAAACAAATGCATTAATGCCATTATATATTGTATACATTAAAAAATCCCAGAAGAATGTTCTGTATAATAGTTTCATTCAGTACCTTTTTTTTCGTTTCTCTCCAGAATTGGGATTTCATCCAATTCTAAAGGTTAAGTTGTCAATAGAACTCAAAGGGTGTTTTGTTTCCATTTGTGTAACCGGTTTAATGTTTTTTAAGTCTTCAGCGTATATGAACAATAGCATCAGTCAGTTACAGGGGAGCTTAGAGGGACATTCTTAAAAGTTCTCTTCACAGTAGCAAATAATGCTGAAACTAATTCAGGAAAAGAGCAACTCTTTTCACTGAAGAAGTTATTTTAATTAGTACTTAGCATAGGATAATAAATATTCAGATACTTATGCAATGTTCTAGCTTCAAGATTAGAAATTATGATGCAGCAGGAGAACAAAGTCCATGGTTCAATCAGTTTAATAATTACATTGTGTCTCCTTGTTAAAGCTTCATGAAATTTTCATGAAACATTGGTGGCTGAAAAAGCAAGTGCCATGAATTTTAAGAGCTAAACCTGCAGGTTGAAATACTGTATACTGTCACTTGAACCTACTGCAGTAGTGAATAGTTGAACTGTTGAATGTTATTAATTTCTGTACTTTCAAAGGAGAAGTGATTGAGATACTGGGGTTTGTTTATGTGCTTTTACTGATAAAATGAATGATAAAATCTTACTCCTTTTAACTGCTGACATGAACAATATAAATGAAAACAACAGCATGCAGCATGCAGCTTTGTCTCTTCTGCCTAATAGGTATTTTCTCTTAATACATTTATTTTTGATAAAGTTACAAAATATTTTTATAATTTTGCCTTTGAGAAAGGCAGATTTTTTTGCTTTCCCAATTAACAGTGAATAATGTCAGCAGATAATTAAAATGCCAAAGCTAGAAAATAATACTTAACAGCTGCTCTGGCTGCCTACTACCAGTTGGTTCCAGGATCGCAGTAGGGGCCACCCGGAGTGCTTTGCAGCAGCTGTAAACACAGACTAGCTGTACTGGCTTAGTCCTGAGTGCCAGTATGTGTTTGGAGAGTGTCCTAAGAATAGGCAAATGTCTTCCATTTAAGAGAGAGAAGTTATACAAGTTCATACTAAAAATCTAGTAGAGCACATGTTTGTTGATCTCTGGTTTTGGTATAAAATGAAAATATCTGGGTAGATTTCCATTAATCTTTACCATTCTTCCCTCCTTTGTCAGAAATCATTTGTTATTTCTTCACATATTTTCTTAGAGGAGATGGAACCCACCTAAAAATATATGTACATTCCTTTTGTGTGTATGAGAAGGTGATAGAATTCCTTGAGTTACCTGGAAGAGAACCAGCCCTATCAACATTTTGTTATATGATGTTGGAAAATGAGAGGGTAATGGAGAAATACTTGTTCTGCAGATAGTATTAATTTCAATGTGGTTGTTACAGGTGATAAATCTACAAGGATAAACCTAGAAGGATGTGATAAATGTCTGTGGGGAATGCTGGTTTTACCCATTGTTTGCTAAAAATATTTTTTAGAATTACTGTTTCTTCACAAGAGAGTGTAAAGAAAGTCTTCATCTTCTGTCCATCTTAGTGCTTGTTGTATGAAAACTTTTTTATCTCTAACTGCTTGAAAGGGTATATGTGTTTGAAAAAGCCCCCTGGCCTATACTAATCCTGCCCTCCCCCCTGCCCCACCATGATTTCGAAGTATGCCAGGCACTCACAGTGATAGCTGCTGTGTTTTGAACACAAAAGCAATACCTATTTTGTAAGGTCAAGGGCCTAGATGTTTAAAAGTGCTTCCTGAAATTACTAGATACTTTGAAATATGTTGTACAGATCTATAAAATGGAACAGCCATGTAAAACTGAAAGGGAATCTGAAGTTGCACTGTGATGATTTACTCATTATCTTTTAAAGATAGTTTATTACATCTGTCACTGCAATGGATTTGAGAATTTTGTAGTAAATACAGGATGAAGCTGCATCCTAGGGAAAGAAAACTTAATAGCATGTCAGTTACTGAGCCTTTGAAGAGTCCATGCACTTAGTAAGTAAAGGTGGTGCACTCTGGAAAGCTAGTGTATAATTATATAACTATCAATGGTATCACAATGCACAACCATGAGAAGACCAAAAGCAGCTAACAATGTTATTGTGGTTCATTGTATTAAGCTTTATGCATTTCTTTTGGTGTGTGTGTGTAATATAAGCTAAAAGAAAAAAGGCAACTGCAAACATAATTAAGCCAAAGTTTTGTCTGCATAGTCTGGCATGTAAACTGTTTATGCCAGTAAAGATTTTTCTCCAAATATGTTCTTTATTGGCTCATGCCAGGATGAAGCTCATTGTTTAACAGTATGTGATTGAAATCTTAATTTAACTCAGTCCCATTTCCTCTTAAGTTTGCATTTAACAGAGCTGTAAAAAAGTGACAAGCTGTAAAAATTGGGTTATACTACTGAATTTATGTCATGATCTTCAGGTTTTACTGTTTAAAGAGAAGTGACTGTGTCTTTCGTGTTGGGGAGGTAGTTCCCAGTTTGTGGGAACTGTTGCAGTCTACTCGCTGGAGTTACTGTTAGCAGATGCACAGGTAGTTGCTGTTAAGATATGGAGCTGTAGTTTCTGTAAAACCTTTACGTGTTATGATGAGAGACAGAGCTTGGTCCTTGAAATTTTCCAGACTGTGGTGAAATGGAAACGAAGCGTGGCAAAGGAAAAAAAAATCAAACTGCACGCTACATGTCTCACACAGTTATGAAACCACGTTCTGCCCTTCTTTTGTACATATAATGACCATGGAGAAGACAAAATATTTTCAAGGAAGTATAAAGAAATTATATTTTATTATATATATTTTACATATATATAAATTATACTGTATGTATTATATATGTTTATATATAAATTACAGTATATCCAATACTAAAGGTTCATCTTTTGAAATTAAAGCTACTTGAAGTTAAGAATTAAGGCATTAGTATTTTGTAAATAATTAAGAACAGGGTTTAATCTAGGATTCTTACAAAGAAGCATTCGCAAATTCTCTTTAATATCTAAGGGAGCATGTAGCGGATAGATTGTCTCTAGCAAGAAAACTGTATAAAATGTTTCTCAGTTACTTTTTTTTAATGAACTATCAAGTCTTCCCCCTTTCAGGATTGGGAAGATGACAGCAATAACTGAACTCAGCAGGTGTTGGTGTGAAGTAACCTTGGTAAGACATGGGGCAGGGACCGTACTGAGGGTGACAGGCTGCGTGTGGTCTGGTGAGCAAGAATTCTGGCCAGTCCTCCCACTGGTTCCAACAGCTGCCATAGGCTGCTGTAAAATACTGCTTAATTATAGAATTTCCTTGATCCTTTTCACCCCCTTCCGAGATTCTTGGCTGCTCCCTTGATCAAACTAACCATCTTAAGGCAAGGCATTCATGGCGGTATTACAGTGGCACTCCTGCCACTGTGATCCTCAGGGACCTGTTGGTGTTTTCATAGTGAACAGTGGGTTTGGAGGTTTCTGAACACACTGATAAATGTAACTGCGGTTGGTAAGCATTTAAAAATACTCATTTGTGAGTTTTTTTTTTTTCCCAAAACAGTGTTTTAATTTTCAGTAGGTCTCACTGTTTTCCACCTGAAGTTTCCTAGAAACAGACGCTAGGTATGGAAATTCGAAGTGTGTGAGGGAAATGAGCAAAGGTTTCTGTAATAAAAATGGGATGGTTTTATGTGCACAGTCATTTTTATTTTTTTACATCCTAATTGTTACACAGGACTACATACTTGTGTATGATTTTTTCCATTTACCTTAAATGGGTAAAATTATACTTCTGTAGGTCACTTCATGTGATTTTTTTTGGGTGGTGAACTGGATTCTTGTGACTTTTTTTTAACAAGACTGTACTAAATAGATTCTGTTTATTTAGATTCTAATGATGAGATTTTAATTCTCTGTATAATTATAAAGAATACTGGTCCTGTGGTCTTTCCTTTCATGCTTATTCACTTGCGCAATGTCAGAGATACAATATAGTAAAGGATCTTCATGGTCCTGATGCTGTTCTTTTTTTTATCACAATTAATTTCTGTGGAATTGGACACAAGCACATAGGATAATTGTTTCTAAAGCTAAAAATCGTTTCCATTTAGTTCATATCTTAAGTTTTGCTCGTCAGTGACTGCAAGCCATAAAGGTCACTTGAGAGCTATGATCTTTAAGAAGTTGATGATACTAAACTTTTACAGATGAACAAGATTCTGTGAGGCTAGTGAAGCAGTCTCAAGCAGTATAGAATCATAGAATAGTTAGGGTTGCAAAGGACCTTAAGATCAATGTTTTAAAACAAATCATGACTTCATACTCCAGTTGAGTTCACCTAGCATTTGAAAACTTCAAAGAAAAATGTAGTTTAACTAGTAGAATTGGTCAGTTGGCTTTTCAAAATGTTGATTCCATCTATGTTTTAATGAAAAAACAGTGAGTTAATTTGGTATCCTTATACTTTAGTTCCTAATGCCACCTGTTAAGACCTAACTGTGACATGAAAAAGTGAGAGACTTAAAATAGGTATCACTTGATGTGAACTGCAGGTGGAAAACCAGCTTTTAGCATATCTTTAACAACGCCATATTTAGGGAAAAAAAGCTTATAAAATGTATGCTGCATATGAAGCCTGGAAGGAGCTTTTTCTGAAATATTCAACATTTAGTAAAGCCTAGGGAGTAGAAAGAAAATTTCTTGTAAATAGCTTTTATGTCAAAACTCTTTTGGAGCTTGAAACATATTTATGTTGACGTCTGTAATAGTAAATGAAAACCAAACCAAATTCTTCCGAACTCATTATCTTTGAACAACCAGAACCTACTGTTTCCCAATTCAGTCAAGTAGAACAAAGGTTGTGAAAACCTAGCCGGAGTTTATAGTCTAAAAAAGAAGGATTTTCATGTTGACCAGTGAAAGTACAAGATATATACTACTTTTCTAAACCTTTTTCAAATTATTTATGAAGAAGACATAGGGTTATATTTGTTTATTTCTGTTTCTTAATAGGTTATTTCCTTTCTCTCTAGTCTACAGTACAGCTCACCGAGTTCCCACATCTGTTTGTCTGTTTCCCTTTTAATTGACAGAATCATTAAAACATTCCGTGCTAAAAGCCATCTAAAAGCTGATTTTGTGCAGTTGTGAAGTCAGACTCTGGTAAAAGAGACTAGTGTGAAATAAGCTTATAAGTAGAGCAAGGGAGAAAATGTTTAAGCATATTTAGGAATTTTGAGGGAATTTACATCCACCTAGGATGGCCCTTTCAATGGAGAGAGTTGCAAAAGTAGTCCCAAACCACAAACCCAAAAAGCTTGTCTGCTTGTGGCAAATTCGAGAGAGAGATCAAGCCGCAGCTAGATAAGCAAAGGATATGGGGAGGGGAATTAAATGATAAAGTACTGTGAAATTGGCTGGGTGCTGACTGTCAAGTGCATCAACTGTTCTAAAATGAGTATTCTTTTTGAACTGAACTTGGAATAACAGAAAACCTGTGAACTGTTTGCAGATGGGACTGATGTGGTAACTAAAGATACTGTTATATAAAAGGTACTGGGAAATTGACAACAAGCTGCTCTACATGAATACTCTCCTGTAAGAGAGGAAATGAGGGACTGCTTCAGTGGGATTTACTGTCTACCCTCAGGCAGTTGACAAGGTGGTTTTTTTTCAATGCATGAATGTACTGGGGCTGATGTGTGCAGTAAGCAATTGATATTTATTGTTTGTTGCAAATGAAGATAGAGCTAGTAGGTCCCACTATAATTAATAAGTTAATGCATTATTTCTCAGTTTGTGTGTGCAAAATTAAGTCTTGATTTGCTCTTGATACTCACTATTTATTTTTAATGTCAATGTACATATGAATCCACTCACCCTTGAAATGAGTTTGTGCATTCAGCAGCACATACAAAACCACTTCTATTTAGCAGTTGCCTGTTGTGTTGTGAGATTAGTCCTCTCATCTCCTTTGGCCAAGGAGTGAGTACCAAAAGGTCTCAGTACAGTACACTGAACAGGCCCTTGCTTGTCTTATTAAAGAAACAACAACATTAATAGTGATAATACATATTTCTTTCATCTCTGCCATAAGTCACCATATCGGATTATAAGAGATAGTTGCTGAAAAATAGATGAGAGGACTTTGCATGTTTAAAGGTAAGAAAGTGCAGCTGCTTGAGCTTACAGTTATTTCCTTATTGAGGGTTCTTTATAACCCACTTAATTTTGTGAGTCTGGATTTGGGTGCAGCCCCACAAAACTCTAGCGTGACTGAAGGATGGAGACAGCAAACTGCACTGGGAGTGCAGGGATAAATGACCAGGGGTGGTGAGCTCTTCTGTTAGAATAGCTGTTGAGGAGGAAGTTGCATGTGGGTTCTGGATGCAGAGAAGGCCTTATTTCTGGACAGCTAATGTTTTATCTAGCCCGGCATGAAAGTCTATGAGGAAATGTGTAAAGAGTTCCTGCCTTGACCAGTCACTCCAACTTTTGTACCAACACTTAAGTTGTGCTAAACTGATCCAGTACATTAATAATTATTTTTATTAGTTCTATTTTTAATCTGGATCTCTCTCCTAATTTGAGTTGCTGCCCATAGCTTAAGCTAGTTGTACCAGCTGAACTGAGGATGAGCAAGGTGCAGGACTGACTATGACACTGTGACTTCATAAAATGTACTGCAAAACTTTAAATGCTGCTGAAGCTTTTATGTTTTGAAGGGCTGGATGCTTAGCAGCTTTGTGGGTTAGACTTCTACACAGATGAAGGTATTAATGAAAGAAAAACATAAATTTTTCTTTCTTCTTTCCACTGGCTGTCTTAGGCTGCGCTGGGGCTGTGCTAGTGGTCTCGTTGAAGGTGGACTGCTCGTGTGGGTTGCGGGCTCTCAGGAGTCCTGGGCCATCTAACTTGTGATACTACTGATTGCCTTCATAAGGATCAAAGAGAGGGACAAAAAGACAAGCTCTTCCTCAGGAGAGAAAGCCCGCCTTGCCTAGTGAATGGGAACCCTGCTTGAGAGTGTGGCTGATGCCCTGGCAGGGCAGGATCGTAGAATAGTTGGGATTATAAAGGACCTTAAGATCATCTAGTTCCAGCTCTCCTGCCATGGGCAGGGATGGGGTGCTGCTCCTGCAGCTACTGGGAGCATCTCTGGTTTGTGTCAATTTGTTTTATACCAGCATGTTTTAAAGTATGTTTCTAAGGCACTGAATGCTTATACACAATTTCTCATTTGCTGCTAGATCCTGCATGATAATGGTTACTGAAATACTGTGTGGCTTGGCTGTGACTGCAGTTTTACCAGAAATTGCACTGCAGTACCATGAACAAGCTCACACAATAGACTGGGATGTTGTGGCCCCAAGGTATTTTTCCTAAATTTAAAAAACTTTCCATCTGTATAAAAGTGTATCTGCCACATCACGCAGTGTCAAAGCACTGAGTTGACTCTTGCTTGAGACAGGCTTCTTTTTTTTTTCCTTTTTTGTTTACAAGGAACAGAGGGACAGAGAAAAAGTTGGGCAATGATTTGGCTCTGTTTGCAGAGATGTAAACAGATTTCCCAATGTTTAGCAATGGTGGTGTAGCCGGAAGCAGATGCTTGGAGGTGCTCCGAGACAGTGTGAGTGGTGGCCGTGTTCAGAGCAGTTAATAAGTCAGAACATGAGGGCTGTTCATGCTCCTGAGTCATCGACTTCCCACTTGCCCTAAAGCAGCTTTACTTTGATGTGGCTCAGTCACAAAATCCATATGACAAAGCCCTGATAAAGGATCCCATACAAGTACTACAGTGTTAGCCAAATTCTAAGGTTGTGTTATTTCAGGTGACAGCACGCTTATGGAATAATGTATTTCAAATCAGTTCATTTACCCTTAAACCTTTTTAGATGAACAGATCTGAATTTCCTAATACTAGAGAAAAAAAGCAACAACAACAAAAAGAGTCTGAAAATAGAACCAACTGAGATACATTTGTTTTTGGAATTAGTACAAGCAGAAAGAGAATTAGTATACTTCATGCTGCTGCTTGCTAATTTAAAATAACTTAGCTGCCTTGGCAAGGCTGTGGTGGATTAAAAAATGCAGTACACGGCAGTAGCACAAGTTCTGAAGAGCACTGGCTCTTCAAAGTGGGAAGCAGACACCCCAACAGGAAGCATTTAACGAAAGCCTAAAGTACAGCAGGTGAAACAGAAACAAAAGTCCTAGTAAAATACTGAGTTGTCTAGATCCAAACTTTGTTTTAATTTTTCTCTGATGAGGGGCCACTATTAGAAAAGAATTTACCATTTACTGAGCTTGTGCATCATAGGACTTTTTATGGGTGTGAATGCTGTGATTTGGGCAGCTTGAGGTGCTGTTTATAACAGCATGTTCTGCATCATACTTGACACATACTTGGAGTATCTCATGTGAATGGTAAATATTTAACTTTCCTGATTTCAGTGGGGACACTGAAACTTCTTGTTTGCTATGAAGACCCTCCATCAGTCTCATCTGTGATGCAGAAATAGAAGTTAAAATTAATTTCCCTTCTTTCCTAACCTGCTGATTTATGAATCAAGACCTTTTTGAGAAGTGGCCTACTCTGACACTAGGATTTATAAGAAGTGCAGAGATTGTTTCTGAAAAATTTAGACATGGGAATTTGAATATGTGTTTTGAGGCTACTTTGTCATGTGTTTGAATATTCCTCAAATAAGAACCTTACAGGAACAAGTCTTAAAAGTTTATTGTTTCTACATAGCAGTTCTCTCTCGTTCATAGTAAAGCTTCCATAGTATAGATTAGACAAGATTTCTTTAAAGTTTGGGACTTTTCCTGTTGGGTTCATACACCTGTAATGGAGACATTTACCTTCAAAATTTATAGTAAAGAACTGTTTCACCAATTCTGTTCCAAACTCTCAGGCTGTCTTTTTGGATAATGTGTGTATACAAGGAACATAAAATGGGATGCAATAAAAGATGTTAGCAATAAAAAATATTGCCGGTTATTAAATAAGTAATAAAAGAATAAATAATTGGATATTTGGACCATTCATAAATCAGTTTTTTTCAGAATTGTTCTTATACTGAACTTCAGCTTCATCTTTGGTTGAGAAAGTATAATAATACTTGATACAGAAAACATTTGGTTTTATTCATATGCATTTTTAAGCCAAGATTGTGTTACTATTCCATCTCCTATTTACTTCTCCCCTGCCTTTCATGGGAAAAAGAAAGTAAAAATGACAGTGGCAATTGAAGGATACTATTTGCATAATTTTGGAGCTATTTTACAAAAAACTTTTGAAATGAAAATGTTATTGGCATTTACAGAAAACTGCAAAAATGAGAAGCACAGATTAGCATTATAGAAAAATAGTTTTTTCTCAAGGGAAGTGAAAACCTCTTACAACTTACAGAAACAGAATGTGACACTTAGGACTAAATGAAAGATACTTTTGTGCTGTTTATTAATTTAGGCAGATGCAGTATAACAGGTTATCTTTCTGTATAGACACTGGTATATTTCTGTATAGACACTGGCATGCCACAGTTAATGTGTAAAGTGATTATAACAATATAATTCCACTGATAAAATAAATAAAACTAGTGTGCAAGTCAGTGCCATGGGGACACTCAGACCAGGGGTTTAATGCTTTATTCTTTTGTCTAGTACCCAGGTGTCATTGGTTCAGCAGCAGCAGTAGTCATCTTTCTCCTTTAAGCAGTAGCTGGTGCAGCACTGTGTTTTTGGTTTTTGGCTTGGGAACAGTGCTGATAGCACCAGTGTTTATAGTTATGGCTTGGAGTGTTTAGGCTGGCCAAGGACTT